>JAQFXU010000552.1:0-48853 GCA_034693705.1 Spatulosminthurus flaviceps | reverse complement strand
ATGGTGGTTGTTATTTCAGTTTGCTTTTAAGCAATTCGTGCATTAGACCACTTTGCTTCTCCAGCGACGATATATAAAATGTTAACTCAACAGTCAAATTGCAGTTTTGCTGCAAAATTCTGTATTTTCGTGAACTGCAATTGCCAACGGCCGAGAGTCGCGAATCAAATATTTTAAGTGATGGCTAAGCCAAAGCCAAAACCCCCGCCCGCGGGTGGAAGTGAATACAGCTACTATGAGAGCTACTCATCCGCTGGCGGAAAATCAAAACCACCAGCTCCACCACCAAAGAAACCACCACCACCAAAGCCAAAACCAGCTGCACCACCTAAGCCCAAGCCAAAACCAGTTGTTCCACCTAAACCTAAGCCAAAACCAGATAAAAAAGATAAAGATAAAAAAGGTAAAGATAAAAAAGGCAAGCCCAAAGATTCAGACAGTTATTCAGATAGTGACTATGAATACTATGACTCAAAAAGTTCAAAAAAAAAATCCGCTGATTCGAAGCGCGACAGCAAAAAATCAGATGGCTCAAAACCCCGCTCCGACAGGGAGTTTTGCGAAGAAGAAGAAGAAAAGAGAAAGCGTTGTGGTAAAATTTGCACAAGTTGTAAACTGTAATTTTAACTCAGGCTAAGTTTTGAAGCATATTATTGTATTAAAAAATGATTGCAGATAAATACAAAACTGACTCAATCATGGACATGGTATGTAGATTGCTCCAACACAAAGACTGTGGAATGCAAACAACAAAGGATATTTCTATTACGTTACCCGACACGTCGCTACCAGCTCCATTTCGAAAACCTCCTCGAATTACTTTTGTTAACAATAATCCTTACCTCAGTTTGCTCAGAAGCCGTCTCCAATATTCTCTCCTGAACGATCCTTGTGGCTGGGGATGTGGAAGTCCATTTTGTGGTTGTGGTGGAGGTTTCCTTGGTTGTCTTGATGATCCCTGTCTGTGTGGCATTGATCGTTGCGGCCAATTGCCGTTACCTTTCAGTCGTATCAGTCCCTTTCCTTTCAGCCGTTTCAACCCGTTTCCTTTCTGTGGTTGCGGCTCATTGCCCATCGGTCGTTTTAATACATCCCCCTTTGGTGATGCCAACCCATTTTATGGCAATAATCCGATCGTAATTACTACAGGGGGCGATAACAAATGTGAAAGAAAGGCTGACGGGTATGGTGGAAAAACAATTCCGAATTACAATAACTGCAACTTTTACGTGTCACCGAATGGACAATACAATGGTAAAAAACATGATGACTGCCACGGCTGGCACCAGGAAGATACTCCGCAATCAAATTGTAGAGAACCAGCTGCTGGCAGATCTGTGAATTATGTGGAGAAAAATAAGTCAAAAGACAACCATAAGTCTAAAGACGATCATAAGACAAAAGACGATCACAAGTCAAAAGGCGACCCGAAGTCAAAAGGAAAGAATTCTCATTCTTCCTCTCATTCCTCTTACTCTTACTATTCTTCATCAGGATAGGAATCATGATATCATTAAACATATACATTAATCCGTGACTGCGATTTAAATTAAAGCTACAGTGCCTGTTTATATATAATAAGTCCCATTAAAACGCTAGTTTCTGATAATGCGATAAAGATGATGTCTGAAGTATCCTAAAACCAGTAGTCTATATAATAAAAAGCTTCATAGCTCACTGCACCGTTAAAACTTAATTGATGACCACTTGTTTTTCAATTAAATATTCCATTGCCAAGTCTTACCTATAGGCCAGCATTAAAAAATTTGCTTAAACATTCATAGACCTTTAATATTTACATTATTCTTGAATTTTTTGGCTAAAGCTAGCAGTTTGGTATCACTCGGCTGATATGGACAGGAAAATTTTCATAGGTTTACATCAATAGCTGCTGGAAGACATTCGTCGTTTAGAACTAGAATTCTCATAAGAAGTTCCTCTGCTGTAGCCACCTCCCGATCCCAATGATGGTCCGTATGGGCTGATGTCGTCATAATAGCTGTAATATAAACCTTTTGTTGAGCTGTGCTTGCCACTGCCTGATGCTCTTGAGGAACCGCGTTCTTCGGTGGTACCGCCACCAGCGCCACCATCTTCTGAATCTTTTCCAAAATGATAGAAACAGCAGTTGTGAAAGCTAGGCATGACCGTCGACTGGCAGCAACATTCATCTCTCCATAATGAACCGTGTAAATTAATGGGGCAGAAGGGCTCATCGGGGTTTTTAAAAACTTGGACGACCCGAGGTTTTTCGGGGTCGTCACTCAAGACAGTGCGCTGGCTCGATTGACCCTCTGAAGACCTCCGGGGGTCATTGTTGATATCGTAGGCGGAACTCCGCCTGCTTTTTCTCTCACTATTGCACTTCATGGGTGGTATAAATCTGTCGATAATGATTTGGACAGGTCGAGGTTGAAAGCAAAAGGGAGGGCAACAAGGTGGGGGGAACCAGCACTTTGGTTGGCAATTTTTTTGGGCGTCTGCAAATTAAGGGTACGAGTTGGTTTTCACAGTTGTATGTTTGCAGATAATTGACTAATAATTTCAGGTCATTACAGTTTTTAAAACTTCTATAAATTATTAAATATTTAGTAACCTGTTTGAGTATTAGCCGATTTGCCTTTGTTCTTTCCATTGGAAGAAGTTGGTGCTGAACTGCCTTTGGAAGGAGCGGAACCGACAGTGTAGTAATAACCAGAACTTGAGAAGGTTTTGGAATTATTGTATTTCGGTGAACTGGAGACAGTTTTGGGTTTGGAACTACTGTATTTCGGGGAACTTGAGGAAGAGCTGCCGTAAGAATAACTTTCCGATGATTCTCTCCCCATCTTATTCTTTTTAATAAACAATGAAGTTTACTGTTAAATATTTTACATAATCTACAGGGTAGTGTGTGTATAATTATGCATTCGTATTTGGCTAGAATATTTACCGTTGTATTTCATTCACTTATCATCGCTTACAGCGGATTTTGAATATTTTTATTGAATTTTATGAGAAGATAGGCATCTAACCACGTCCCCTTATCCATAAAGCCCATATGGTTTTCGAAGGCATGGCTTTAGCTATAAAATGAAGCCACTGGCCACTCAAGTATTCTTCTCGATTATATTAAGAGATTTGTAGGCTGTATACTACAATTTGTAGCTATTTTGTTTGTGTGTTTTTTAAAGATTTGTGTGGATTGTGATTTTGAGTTCTATTTTGCTTGCCTCACATTATAATAGCCTAATGTATATTTAACCAGACCTACAACATAGTCTATCTATATCTAATCTGCACGCTGCATCTTTTTGGTAAAATAGGATATTGTACAAGTACAAGTTAAAAATCTACCAAACAATGGTAGCAATAATTTATTATTATCAAGATACACAGTTTGTTGTTGTTTGCATAAAAATTATTACTGCTACTAATAAGCTATGATCTTACAATCCATAAAATAATGTAAAATAATAATTAATCGCGCATTCTTTTGCGAAGAAAATTGTGACTGTGACCGTCAGTCGACATTTTCGTGAAAAATTTCTATGACAAAGCATTGCAGATTGCAGCGCAAAGGGTTCTACTCTCATTCTTCAACCTTGCCAGCAATTATTATATTTTGTAACAATTTTGGTTATTTGGAAAATGGAAAATAGTCTCTATCATATTTGACTAACCCGACTGAATCATAACATGTCAGTGAAGTTTTCTACAAAATAGATTTACATGTTTTCAGTAAAATTCCTTTTCTTGTTTGAATGCAACGTTTACTTGGCCTAGATTCAACGGTCATTTTTACCGTTTCGGCGGTCCTTTAGATTGTACCTAAATTGAGGTTAAATTAATAAGGTAATTTATTATTACCTAATTAATAGATAATAGGTAAAAATTCCTAATAATAGATTGATAAAATGTTTTGCACCATTTTTTCGAAACATAATATAAAACTATATTTTTTGTGAAATTTCACCCTATTCTAGCTGTACTGAATGGGCCACTGTAGGCTTGGATGTCGACATTTGTTAAATAAGATACAAGTTGCAGCGAAAATCGAATGCTGGGAATAATTAAATCTGTGTGATTTTGTAATAATTTATAATGGGGGAATCTTTTTGGAAAATAACAAAACACTGCCTCCAATGCATTATCTGTAGCGGGGCTGGGTATCAGATCTTTAAGCATAGAAATATAGGTTAGAAATTTTTCTAAACTTCAGCCCGGTGTTAAAAATAGACGATCAAATAATAAGGAAAAATCGGTTTTGCAGAAACATCTCCTTTATTTTTCCTTTCAAATGAGACCTTACCCAACTCTCTATATTATGGATTTCCATAGGGCTAATATAGAATTTGTAAACGATATCACCCTATTTATGCCGTGTTAAAGAAATTCACATCCAATCCTATGTACATAGTGGCCCAATCAGTATTGTATTTCTTGGACCCCTAGGCAACGAAGGTGCTCAGGAGGCTGCTCAGGCCACAATGTGGGCCCATTCAGTAGGGTTAGAAGGGGAAATTTTCGAAAAAAATAGTGCAAACCATTTTATTGCACTACTAAAATTTGGGTAAAATCTGAAGGGTCATTTTGACAGTTGTGGCGAGAACAAAATCGCTTGGTCTTGGTAGCCTGGCCTAGTTTATCTCAATGTATTTATGTACATGCGCGGGACAGGGCACAATAGGCACAAGAACGACCATGAAAGCCGGGACAACACAAATTAATTAATTAACACATTAAACTAATGAGGGTAATCCTTCGAATATTCAAAACAAACTTAGGAAAACTTATTATATGATGGAGCTTGCGGAACTATACGTTACAAGAATTTTCTCGAAGCAACTAGCGATACTTTGATATGCACACATGGTAAGTGTTATTTCCGCGGATGGGAATTCCGTTAAATTTATATTCTAATTTATTTATACTAGGTCAGGGAAATGGGTCTTGAGATTAAGTCTTGACATTGACCGAAATTGTTGTTCTCGGGGCTGATGCTGCGCGGCTCGGCTGGCAAAGTTATCGTGTAACCAGAATTATTCTTGCGAAATTAAATTGTTCCAAGGAAATTAAAGTAATTATTTCCTGTCCCGGAAACGACTTACCTCGATAGTAAATCGAACATTATCACTTCCTGTTCTTATATATGCTTTGATACTTACTAGACTTGAAATTTTTCAGAGTGGAAGGGCAGAAATGGTCAGCCAAAATTATTCGTTTTTGAAGATTTTGCAGCAGAAACGTTTATCAAGCCAGTGAGTTTAATGGCTTATTGTAATGAGTTAATTTAGAATTATTTACGTACAAATATTTTATATCATTTATTCTTTTTTAAATACTGGAAGAAGTCATCCCCCTTTTTTAAGCGTTTCTTATCAAAATCAGTCGGCCTTTTTTGTTTTTACTTTACATGCAGGTGTACAAGTGCGTATCGGTACACGTGTAGACGTATAACCATTTTACCCCAGTTTTGTGCAATATTTAAACAGTGATAGGTATTCTATTCAAATCAAAATCAGGTAGTCTTTAAGTATTCAAATTTAAAAATAAGATGTTGTATGCTGTCTTAATTCTCTCCGGAATAATTAATTACTTTCACCTTGCCTATATGTAGATAAATGCTTATTTTTTTCTTTAATTTTTCACAAACATGAACATTGAAGTATATATTATTTCAGAACAGATACATAAGATTTATAGCTCGCCGAGCCAGCACGGAATTTTGCTTTCAACAATCTACCATGCATTTGCATTACTTTACAAGACCTAGACCGCATTGCGGAATCAACGTGCTCGTATGTATCTGAGCGTAACATTCTATATACACTCTACTTCACGTCAATTCCATATGTTGCTTCAGAAGCGCCTTCTTTCAAGTATCTTCAAGTATTTTAATTTTTGTTACGTGCATTTGTATTTACTCACTATAGTAATACCGACATTCTAGTGTTTGGGATCAGCGAAGTGGTCTTGACATCTGCACTCTGCACTATAGTATTCGATCTTCGATTGTTTATTCATTTCCATTTTAGGGCCGAGGTGAAAAAATGGTGTTTCTTGAAAACGATACGGTAAACATTTTCTTCCCAATTTCATACTCAAATTTCTCACATTTCATTGCTGCTCTTACACATTCATGTTTAATTAACTTGTTATAATGCTCGATTTCATGATTTACAGTTCCTTCTGGAACTAACTCGAATGTTCCAAAAGTCCAAAGGAATAGGAACTGGTCAAGTCGCCATTGTTATGAAGAAATGTAAGTTTCAGTTAGTCTTATATATAGTGTAAGAAGTGGAGTCTCAGTAATAATTGTTAGTAATTTAGTAACTCGTGCAGTAATAGAGATTGCTTAAGTTTTGGCTTAAGTGGTATCTGCTGTGTATTGTTATTTTTATTCATTAGTTAGATAGTAGAAGGGGCAATGTAGTGAAATGAGGGAATTGGAATTCGGGTGAAAAGGTTTTGTGATGAAAGATTTTGATGTTGGGAACTCTGAGTGTAGTTATTTTGTCATTACGGCTACCTTTAGTCAACTTATGTACACAGTCTTTACATCCTATTTTTTCAGATAATGGTCAGGATAGACCAACACCGAGCACTAAACCGAAGAAGAAGGATAAAAAGGGAAAAAGCAAAGAACCTGTACCGCCTCCAAAACCAAAAGTTCACGCTGCCGATCAACACTCGTGCCTCATGCGAGCCAAACTACATAACCGGAAGATTTCAACAGTTGTAAGACAAGCTTTATCGTCTTATGTTTTTGTATAAAGATGTAGCAATGCATCGATTTTTTAAAATATTTATATTATTGCATTCGAAGTTCTGAATTCGAATAAAATTGGTTTTGCAGGTGCACTCCAAAGATGTGAATAGATTCCAGCTGGCTTATTGCAATTTGTTGAAAGGGAATATGGATAATTTGAAGAAGTTGAAAAAGACCAAGTCTAAAACGTCAAAAGCGACGGCATAAACTTAAGCAAAATATGTTATTCCTTTATTTCTGTAATGAGCAGTTATGGTGCATCATACTGGTCGAAACCTTTTATACCATATGCCAGAAATAAAATATATTCCACCCGCAATTGGTTAAATAACAGCCCTCCTTTTATTTGAATATTCGTCAGTTCAAAACTAAAACAGCCTATAGGTTACTAGGTCCAGGACGAATCAACCAGAAACATTTTCAGTGAAGAGTCTTACCCAATATAAACTTTTCAGCGACAGATATAAAAGGTTAAACTTCTCAGCCAACAAATGATTGAACCAACTAATTTCAAACCAAAATCTATTTAGCCATGACATTGGCTAGATAGATTGCTTCAACCGAATTTTTTTCTATCCAAGTGTTTTCATTCAAAGTGAAGAAGGGAAATGATGCCGTGTCTTTACAATTTCACGTTGGATATGTTCCTCAGGTAAATAAAGTCCACAATTAATTTTCAATAAACCACACATTAATAACTATACACTTCACGTGCGCTAACGCGATTAATACCTTGCTCGCCTGAAAAGTTAATTGTACATGTATTAAATAAACTTTCCAAAACAATTAAGCGAACGTTTCAAAATAATACTACCTACTCACATTAATACCATTCAGTTAGGCCTAAAGCATGAACATAATTTCAGTCCTCGTGTAAGTGGTCGAAAACAGCAGTGAGTTCAAGTTGAAGTAGAAGCATTATTGCTGGTTCAGTTCAGAGGATTGCATTCGTTCGACCCCTGAGGATTTCTGTACGATGATGAAAGCATGTACATATATGAACCATTGTGCCCTTTGTAAAATTTATTTTACTGAATTTATTTATTATTATGAAATTATTATGAAAATTTATTTATTTTACTGATCCGCGCGTCGAAGTATACTAGTCGCAATTTTCGCAATTTGTGTGCATACATCTGCCGACCAAAAAAGGCATTGCTTAAAATTGGTTTTGCCTGAAATAATTTTGCGCAAAATTATCTTCGGGTTTCAATAATTTGAAATTTCCTTGACTGAAGTTATTTTGTTGAACAATATTTGGCAGAACAAGGTTTTGAGAGTAAATATTTTTGTATGAAACTCTTGGCTGAAAATGGTTTTGGATGATACTATATGATACTGCTCCGTGCAGTACACCACTTTTAAGCTCGATGCTTTTCATATATGATTAAGAGTAAAAAACCTTGGGTATAGAAAAGCAGGGGAGGGAACTTTTAAATTTGGTGATGAGGTGGTGAGCATATAGCAGTGGTGATCGTTGACCGTCGATGTCGATGTTAATCCGGTCCGGTCGATCGTCGCAAAAACAACTTTTAAGCCGGTATGTATTTATTAAAGTGGAAGTAATAAATTGTTGCGAAGACATAATATGGTTAGCTAAAAAGGATTTAATTTCATGTGGCTTATTTTGTTAGTTGATGTGATGACTTTGAAGCATCGTAACTCTTACCAATTTTGGTGCCAATAAAAATTCAAAGAGTGATTATGATTCAACCTTAAATCAAAAGTTAGTTTCTCTCAGTTTCCTTGTTGTAAAGAACAAAGAGTGATTATGTTTCTACCTTAGATCTCTTAGATCTAAAGTTAGTTTCTCTTAGTTTCCTTGTTGTAAAGAACAAATAAATTCGTAACATGGAAGAAGAAAATAGCTTAATTGTTGTCTGCCTGGACATGAGTCCGGCACAGAAATATATTCGGGCTGATTCAAGACAATTTTATAACTGCGTGGACGCTGTCATAGCTTTCTGTAACGCTCATTTGATGCTTCAAGCTGGTAATCAAGTAGCTATCATTGGATCTCATCTTAATAATTGGTAGGTGTAATTTGTATATAAAAGATGAAGATTTTGGTGCAAGTAAAAATGATTTTAAACAAGTCAAAAGAATTTACTGGCGTACAATGATGCGTTAACTTTTTTGTCAACGTAGCCATTACATCTACCCGAAGGAAGTGATAAAAGGACCAAAGCCTATGCACCGCCAGCAGGATGGACAGTACGAAGTTTTTTATGAGCTAGAAGTAACGGTGAGGGAGAAGGTTAAAGAGATTATTAAGGAGAAGTCTTTTGTAACGAGCAAAGATGTAGCTAATACTCGAGGTGGTGGGAATTACGCGTCTTGCTTAGCAAGTGCACTTTCTAGAGCTCTGTGTTACATCAACAGGTATCAAATTAATTGTTTTACTTGGATTTTATATGGAACCCATTCGTATGCTACTTCGAGAATACCTGGTAGAATTTATTAATTTATGGTTTTTGTCAGGAAAGAGAAGGAGCTACAATCCGGGGAGAAGCTGGAATCAAGGATATTGGTGATATCTGGTAGTTCTGAATCCTCGGCCCAGTACATGGCATTCATGAATGCATTTTTTACAGCTCAAAAACTGGTAAGAGGAATTTTACTGATGAGAAGGTCTTGTAAGTTAACTTAACTCTTACTGCATACATTCGTTGTATTTTGATATTTAGGGTATCACCATAGATGCCTGCGTGTTAGGACCTTATGCAACGCTTTTAGGTCAAGGTGCGGATTTAACCGGGGGAATTTACCTGAGACCACCTCAAATAGCAGGATTGTTGCAGTATTTAATGGTATATAAGGTGTTATAATGGTATTATAAGGCAAATACAACTTTATTTCAATAGGTTTTTTTCCTAAAGCCTTACGGTTTTAACCTTTTATACTGACAGTGGATATTTTTACCCGATGTGTCCATGAGGAAAAAGCTAGCTTTACCACCCCAAGAGCCCGTAGACTATAGAGCAGCCTGTTTCTGCCATCGGCATCTTATCGAGCAAGGATTTGTCTGCAGCGTTTGTCTCTCAAGTGAGCTTGCCAGTCTACACCCAATAACATGTTTAAGGAGTCAATAATTGTCTCCATGAAAGAATTGTGGATTTCAGATGGTATTCTTTTTCATAAAACTCTGTAACCCATTAACTTTTAACTCAATTATTGTCTTTACAGTATTCTGCAAGTTCAGTCCTATCTGCACAACCTGCCAGTAAGTTCCATTGTGTTATAGTATTATAGAGGGAATTCATTTGCATGCTGCTAAGTTGGCATTGTTCTTCTAAAACATATATATATATATATGTCTCTCTGAACTTTTCTAGTGCGGTATTTAAGGCACCGCCGATGCCGGCTAAACTCGGAAAAAAGAAGACCCGTTGATGTGATGATCGTTCAACCCTGCTCTTTTACTTTCTTTCTGCGAATTTTGTACCCTCTCGTGAAATTCCTTTTTGTATACTCTGATATTGTCATTGTAGCGCAGCTACAAGTTTATTATATATTTGGAATTAGAAAATAAAATGTTTGTTTACATTTCTCCAATTCCAGTTAATTACCTCTAGTGTAGACTACGCTGCTAGTTCGTGTGGTGGGTGACTTTCATACTATAGAGACTTTACGGAATAACGAGGATTGTTGTTTACACCGTTTTTGAGAGTTACGTATGAATGTTATGAATTTTTGAATTCTTTTCGCGGAGAGTAATGTCCTGTTTTTTGTAAGTGTAGAGAACATCTTCGATGGTTGTATTTAGGTATGTAGTGAGTACAAGTATTTATTTATAGTAAATGTACTAAGGCTGGCGTGTCTTTTACTGGGCTATGGTTTGCAAATAGTTCTCCTATATTGAAATACCAAGATATTTTCCCTTGACTCTATGCAAGTATTCCATCCTTGTGTCATTTCACACAATTGCTTATGTAGCTATATGTATTTATATATATTTACTAAGACCAAAAGACAAATCAAGAGTTATGGTACTTTAAGCTGGGTAAAATACTTTTCCACCGAATAGCATCCACCACTGTATTTGTATGGAGGGGAAGGTATTCGTATACATGTGAAGGGATAGCATGCGGTTGAGTTGCGAAAAGGGAAAAAAGGAGAAGGAGTCGTCCGTCTAAATTTAGACGTGGACCAGTTTTGAGTGCATGAGATGATGCTATTCCCGTTTTTTGTCTATCATTCCACAGTGTTTTCGTAATAATTACTACAAGGAGACTAACACTAAACACACGCACCTTCTCATCTCCTACTTTCGATAATAATTATTGTTCATTAAATTTGTAGTCTTCCAATGGTACCTTTACTATTAATTTCAAAATTCATATCGTTCTTCTTGGTTCATACTTGAGTTCTATTTTCCCCCTTACTTTGTTTTATAGTATCGTTTTTATAGATTTTTCCTTTCCTCCCTGTGTAAACATTTCTGCTTGACTCTTTTGTTTATTATGGAGAGTAGGAGTAGGCTTAAATGCTTTCATCTGGTGTTATAGTACTCGAGGATATATAGCTGGAAATAATGTAGGAAAAAATTGATGGATATAGAAAAAAGATTTGAGGCGTTTTCCTGTAGTAAACCCTTATAAAAACGTGCAGGCGGTTCGGCTACTAGCGACTACATCTGTTTTGGATTCCTTTTTTGTGGGGGAAACTTCTGCGTTTGGAAGTTGTTGTCATCAAGGCAAAGTGTACAAATATAAAGCTGAAGTAATTTCTCTATTAGTTTCTCAACAAGGCCAGCTCCACAGGTTTGATCAGAATGCCAAAGGATCCTCTCTGTCCTCTGGGTTTTCACCCACAAACGCGTTGGCCTACAAGATGCAAACGGTGCTTCAGGTCATACATTACACTTTATGTACCTGCTCTTCTGTTTTCTTTTTTATATAGCAAAAGAAAGCGTCCAACTTGGTGTGACTTGTTTGGAAATTACTTTGTTGATCCCCCTCAATGCAGCAGTGGTGGAGACCTGTGAATAGTTGTGATAAAAAATGTTAAAAAAATTATTTCTTAAAAAATTCTTACGTAGGGAGTACAAGGAACATGCTCCTAAAACTGATGACAAGAAAGACCTCGTGGAATTCAGGAGAAGAACACCATTTCCTGAAGATATCCCAACATCCAGTTCTGACTCACGCTCCAGATCATCCACCGTATCTTCCAATATATCCTCTAGACAAAATAATGACTCTTCCAGCAGTAAGGACTACAGCACGCCGTATTCATCGATCTCCAGTGAAGCTCAAATCAGGTATGAAGTCGCTAAAGAAAATGTCATGATCTCCAGCTGAAGAAATATTTACTAAAGGATTCTGTGTTTCAGACTGAACAGATTACGCGAAGCGTCGGCAGAACGGAAAGCCGCAACCACGGACAATTTGCTTACACCTACTTCTGCCGGTTTGATTTTAATGATTAAATCTGAATACCTCTAAGTTAGAAGTTCTAACTCTGATTACAATTAAATTGATTAAGTAGCAAAGGATTTTAATTTCAAGAATGTGAATTTAATCAATGTACCCCCTCTTCTCAGTAACTTTCTTACCGTAAAACCTTGCCCTAAAACACTGTTTTGACAGCCTAAAAAAAGCATATAACCAGGTTTTCAGGTTTTGAAAAGTGTGGTTTGAAATTCGATATCCTATTTGATAAAAACTAGCGAAAGTTTCCGACCCAATTTGAAATAATGTTTCAGCAATGATACTTGCCAAAAAATATTTTAAATAGTTATAGTAAATGTAACATTTGAATTTTTGTAGTGTAGAGTAGCTAACTGGTTTTCGGGTGGTTTGATTTCGTGTAGAGACTAGAGCCCCAGTTAGGAGAAGGACAACTGATCTATCCCACATTATAGAGTCCACGAGTAGTTACAACAAAACGCCGACCACAACGAAGATATCAAGTTCAACGAATCCCTATACGAATAACTCACCTAAGGAAATGCCTACACCCCCTGGAAGACGAAAAGTTCTAGCTCAGAGCTCATTTCCAGAAGAAACAGTCACTTTAAGACTCGGGAGTCGACCCAATAGTTTTAATTTGAGTGATACTAGTAACTCCTCACGTGAAAGTAGTATTTCTCCAGTACCTCCAAGAAGAGCTAAAACACCTTCACTCGAGGAATCTACTAAAGAGCCTGTCGTTACTAAAGCTCAGTTAAAATTACCCAAAGTGAAAGTTTCCGACTCCTCTGATGATGCCAGGGATAAGGAGAAGGATGACAGTGAAAGTAAGCCGAAAAAGTTGAAAAAGAAACGACTACTCATTCAAGGTGTGCAGGAAGTGATGCCAGCAATATCTCCAGATGAGTCGGACGGATCATCTGAAAATTCCGATGCGCAGTCTGCTGACGTGGCATTCATCATCCAGGTGATAATAGACTACTCACTGTATAAAAAATCTATGGCATGGTCAGAATGCGTGCAGGACTTAGCAAGAATTTTAGTTTTCTTAAATTGGTATGAGTAATTTTATCCCTCTACAGTTAAGTCAGCTGGTACATTTGAAAATCAATAGGTACTGTCCTGGCACTGATGACTACATCTCACAAAAGAATGTCCCACCCATTGTTTTCGTCCGATTGGATTTCTTTTTTAAAGAACGTAGGTAGGCCAATGTACGTAGGACATCATGTACATAGTCGAAAATGAAATTTGGAATGAAGCCAATTAGGGTGTTCTATGTTGATTGGTTCTTCCATAGACCATTCATAAAAGTCAATGGAATTCTCTGAATCCACAAATATTAGCGTTTGAGTTCTATAAAAATAATTTACATTTCATTGCCACCTCCAACGTCTTTTCTTCCTCTTTCTCTCTATAAAATTCATCAACAAGAGAAATGAAAACGTGCATGTAAATGCAATGCAACCTTGTTCCATATTGAGCTTGTGGAAGAGTCACATAAGTTGAGCTTAAGAGATGCAGGAAAGGCTTCACTTGCTCCTTTGCCAACCTCTCCATTTCGACGTCGGGCAAATGTCTAAAAAATAGTGCATTAAGTCAAAGCTATTAAAAATTGTGAACATTGCAGTTTGATTGGTTGGGAGATCGTAAAAATCTTCAGAAGTTAGACATCAATTTAAAAATATGCCGTGTAAAACATTTATGTACTCTTGAGTATTTTTGAGGACGCCTAGTAATTCATCCTTCAACAAAGATTTCGTATTATTGTCCCATTCAACTTGGATGTACTTTTCTACAATTTTTTGAAAAGTCTGGCGTCCGCTCATGACCTTGTTAAACGGTCTTTGCCACTCACTGTTGCTCACTCCAAAATATTGGTCTTGGCTAGTAGAATGAATGGTTTCTGGAGAGGAGTTATTGGCAGCGTTTGTAAAGAAGGTGATTGAAGGCAGATGGGTACCCGTAAGAGTACTGTCTGGGAAGGATACTCCATTGCTGTAGAAGATCAAATAAAATATACAATACACCAATTCACCAATCTATTGTTGAAAGGAGACAGCTTGGGGATACTGAATTATTTATTTATTTACTCCCACGATTCCACATGCTTTTTCATGAGTGCATATACGGACAAGAATGTACACACATGGCTGCATCTCATCTTAACTATACATTTCAACTTTAAAACCGAGTCAACCATTCATGATCCAACTTTAGCGTAAACTATGTTTTTCCCCAGTTCAGATAAGCTCTCACTAAAATATTTGGCAGTCACAGTTCAAAAGCCAAGTAGATCAAAACTTGGTGGTATCGTTTGAGAAAACAGTTTATTTTTTGTGAAAAAGTTTAAATTATTTGATCCAGAACAGCAGCTTGAAAATTCCCCTATTTAAAAAATTCCTGGAACTTACTTGCTTGTGTTACTGGCTCGGACTGGATTTAGATCAATAGTTATCAAGTTGAATTTATTGTACTTAGTAAGGATGTCAGGATCGTGGTATAAATTTGTACAATACGTTCGGCCACTCAAATTGGCACCGGAGTTTAGAAAATCGGTGAGGACTGCTCCCCTGGAAACTTTTGGATTTTTAGCATCGTTTACTGTACCGCCCATGATATTTGTTATAGCCGCGATCTTCCCGGTTTTCTTATTTATTCCAAGCCATGTTCCTCCGGACTCCATATCTTGGCCTGAAATAATTATTAAAAACGAGTCATACCTTTTAACAACTTCCTCCTCTTTGGAGTTCTGATTTATCGTTGTCAGGTGTATTGGCTCAGTCAAAGATTAGGAAATTTTTTTGCCGGCTTGGAGAAAGTCACAACTGCTTTACTTATACTTACTATATATATATATAGGAGTAGTCGGTTGATGAAAGAAATGCGATGTGTTTAGTATTAATAATAATAATAATTGCTACATTCGTACAAAAACATAATTACAACCTCTCGGTCCCTAGAGATATCTCACCTGCAAGTATATTTGAATCTGATTCCCAAAATCTTGCTGGCACCGAAGGTCTCTGGTAGTTTTCATCTCGGTTGGAAATCAAAGCAAATTTAAGGTATTTGCCTGACCTTCTTGTGACGATAGGCCTGTTGGCATTGGCCAAATAAACAAATAATATACACATTCTGTCTTTAAAAAGTACATCTATAGCTAAGCATGAAACAATCCAGGGATCCTATATTGGAGACGTTGCGGTGTTTAGGTATTTATTATTATATTTATTGCTGTATATTTTGTCTTCCAATATAGGTGAAGAGCACCAGGAAAAAGAAGAAAGAGGATGATGATGAAACGATGAGTATGACGACTACTACAGACACAACTGAGACGACCTTAGTGGATGCTAATGAATACAACCAAACTGCCTCCGGAATCAATTCTTGGGAATATGAAGAACTCAAGTTGGAAACCGATAGACTTCGTGACAAATGTGATAAATTGGAGAAGGAAAAGGCCGAGTTTCTTACACGTAGAGTGGCTAACCTCGATGCTCCTAAACTACAAGTAAGAACACATTTATGAATTTTTCACAATGCATATACTAAATTGTAACTTCAAGCAAACATAGTAAATATAATAATCAGTAGTAAATAATAATAATTTTATTATCGCTCAATAAATTATAACTATTACCTAGTGGTGCATAATAAATGCTGTTGAAGAAATTGTCGGTTACTCTCATTTCAGCATGTGTCTGAAGTGTAGTCAGTGTGTTTTTGACCACCTACTTAAGTACTAGTATGTATTATTAGTCTGTTAGTATTTCCGCGGTTTCTGCCGGTTGAATCCGTACTTCAAATACATAGGGACAACAGGGATCCAATGATTTGTTCCTGATAAGTAAACTGAAATGATGCTGCGAAAAAAACCTGCAAGGATGCAATTGTGTGCGTCTGGTTTAACTGTATGTATGTACATGTATTGGACCAGTACTAAAAATTATTTCCGTCCCGATGAGCATTAAAATCAAACTGGTGTTAAAATAGGCACCATGATTTTAGTTTGAAAGTTAGGAAGTTGTAAATTTAAATACTCGAGTCAAAGTTGGAGTTGAGAAAATTAAGAGTTCTCATCAGTTTTATCCAGCAAATAGTTTCAAATATAGGCAATATTGCCTTATTATTTAATTAATTTCTTCGCAGACAAACTAACAAAGAATTCTCCAAAATGGTTCGAAAATGCAGGCTACAAAAGTTTGGGACTGGCAACTTTGTGGTAAAAAGGTAATCAAGAACGATGCGCTAGGTGGGGTTACTAATATCTGGCGGGCATAAAGTCTCTGCATGTATAGTATCCGCGTGTTATTGCTGCACCGCTTTATATTCTGTGTACCACTATTATTAACGCTCAGTTTTTGTATGCACATATTTATTTTCAGTCCACCGAATACCTGAAACTTCAGCAAAGAGTAAATCAGTTAGCAGCGACAAATGAAGACATGAAAGATGAGAAGAAGGATTTGGAAGCAAAAGTGAGGGAATTGGAAACTGAACTTTCGTCGCGTCCGACGTCTGACCTTATGCAGGTTAGTTATGACTCAACACAAAGCTTAAAATTAAAAGCCAACCTATGAAGTAAGAAAAACACTTTGCTTATTGACGGGTTTCTTGCTTCCAGAGGACAGTTTCCGAGCTGCGGTCAAAACTTGCTACAGCGGAAGGACAAATCGATCAGCTAATTGAGGAAAAGCGGGAGGCTATTCAACAAATGAAGGATATGCAAGAAGAATTTGAGGAGATGCAAGATAATTTTCGGGAAGATCAATCCGAAGAGTTTGCCACAGTTAAGAAGGAATTGGATGAAGCTTCGAAGAATTGCCGTCTACTTCAGTTTAAACTACGGAAGGTGGAGAAACGGGCAGATCAGTTGGAGGCGGAGAAGAATGATTTGGAGAGTAGGGTAGACTCGTCGAAAAATACTGAAAAGATTGCTGCTTTAGAAAAGGAACTGTCAGAGGTAAAATCTGACTATGATAAACTTCTGAAGGAGAGTAAGACCAAAGGCGGCTTAAGTTTGAGTCCAAACGTGTTGAAGAAAAAGAGTCCTGTGCTAACAAAGGCTCCTTCAGGGGAAGTGTGTTTAAGATGCATATAATAAGAAATTTATATAATGTATATGTATTTGACTCGTTGCTTTGACTGCTCAGCTTTTTCTGCCTTGCTTAATATGTTGAGGAGGACGATGTATAGGATAATTTTGTTTAGGCTGTTGACCCACCTATGTCATCGGATATTGATTCTAGCCAATTACTACGCGACCTTCAGTCAACTTTAGAACGCGAATCAGATCTTCGAGAGCAATTGAAGTTTGCTGAAGAGGAAGTCACCTGTTTACGGCAACGGGTTTGGCCTTTTCTACTTCCGTACTGAAGGTTTGTCATTTTTGTTGATGTACCTAACATGTACGTTGTTACTTACAATTTTAGATAAATCGCATAGAAGATGAAAACGAATCACTGCTCATTCAAATAAAGAAAATGTCTGCAAAATCACGCTCTGATATGTCCTCTGGTAATAAGGCTAACGATAACCAAATTAATGGAGAGAAATTAGATGCGTCGGAATTGAAGATACAACTTGAGATTAACGATCAGGTAAGAAATCCTCATGAACCGGCTCACTTTGGTTTTTCATCCTATGGTTGACCCTAAAAAGGAAATTTGCGAATGATTGCCTTTTTTCCATTGAAGGAATCTAAAATTCTTCGAAGAAAAGTCGAAGAGCTGGAGAATTCCAATACAAGATTGAGCAAAGATTTGCAAGTTGCCGAAGATAGGCTAGTATCGCTTGAGAAAGGGACATCATCTGTAACTAAATCAAAGGTCGTTCGAACAATTTCGTTGTGCATGTAGTTCAGAAGTGTAACAACTCGCGTAAATTTATTTTTTTAAAATAGAGTGTCGACGAAGTTAGTCTCCTTAGACGAAAGATAATCGAGAAAGAACGAGAGGTTGAACGA
Organism: Spatulosminthurus flaviceps; assembly: GCA_034693705.1. Lineage (NCBI taxonomy): Eukaryota > Metazoa > Arthropoda > Collembola > Symphypleona > Sminthuridae > Spatulosminthurus > Spatulosminthurus flaviceps. Next base: position 30,717 of record JAQFXU010000552.1, on the reverse strand, counting down.
CTGCAGACCGAGTTATTGGCTGTAGCTTCGAAGAACAAGAACAAGATGACCCGAGGAAAGTACGTTTTTACTGAATTCGTTTATATTTAACTAAAATTAGTTTTGATTCGTTCCCATTTAAATAACATTTATAAACGGCATGACGTAGATCGGCTGAAGCAGAAGACTCCTCAAAAAGACAAGAAACAGAACTCCGTGTCGAACTGAAAAAGGCGCAAAGTGAATTAACCAAAATTAAAACCGATTCAGAATCTCGGCGAAAGGGTTTAGAAGATGAATTAGCAAAAGCGCGGACGGAGCTGGACTCTGAACACGGAAAGGTGGCACAGCTAGCTGAAATGAATAAAAATTTAGTACTTCAAATGGAGAAGTTTAAAAAAGATATGGTAACCATGAAAGATCAATATGAATCGGTTCAAGATGACTTTGTTATTAAAAATTCCCAATTATCAAGTATCAAAGAAGAGAGAGAAAGGTATGTTTACCTCTTTATTGTACAACCTTATTTTCCTAAACGGTTGACATACTGACCATTTTATCATGCCTTTGGATTTCCTAGTGCTCTAGCCAAATTGAAAAAAGAGTATAGCACGATTGAGAAAGAGCTTCAAGCCTTGCGAGAGACATTTAATACACGTCAGGATACGTGGATTAAGGAGAAATTGGCAATGCAGGTACTGAAAATTTTTCTTACTTTTATCCGAACAAAACTATGTTGAGAATGTATGTCATTCTTTATTCTCTCTTCCAGGAGAAAGTTAGAGAAGCGGAGCAGAGGGAGAAAAAATTTACAAGCATTCCAGGTGACAAAGATTCCATTAGATTGAAGCGGCTACTTGATGAGAGCAGTAAAGAGTTGGAAACACAAAAACATGAATTAAGCGCCTACAAGGACCAAATCATTTTTATGCAGCGCGAGGTACATAACATAAAGATTATGTAAATTGTGGCAATTACATAGAATCATATGCTAAACCATGTATAATTTTCAAGAACGATGAACTGAGGAGACAGCTGGAAGATTTCGAAAAAGTATCCCAGGTACAACTGAGAAGCTTATCATTGACGGAGCCATCAAATAGATCGGACCAAGAACTAAAGGCTCTTCGAGAAAGGTATCCACTCATGCATTCTGTCACTTACTCACTAAAATTACAAACAATTTCCTTCTAAAATTCTTTAACGAATTTGCCTAGAAATTTTATTGTAATTTAAATACCTAAATATACATTTTTTATCAACACATAGAATGCTCGCTGAGGAAAAGACACACCGAAATGAAATTGCCCAAATGAAGTTGCGTTATGAGCAGCAATATGCCCTAAAAGCTGAAGAAATGTCCTCCGTACAGTCCCAACTTAGTAGAGCAAAAAGAGAACGAGATACTTTCCGTCAGATGGTGGACTCAGCCCAAAGAGCAATATCTGAGCTGAAGTCCAGGGATGCATCAAATAGACGAGATTCCATATCTGGGTTGGAGGAAGAGGCAACTGGGGCCCGGGCGGCCGTTGTATCCCTTCAAGATCGTATCACATCTCTTGAAGATGAATTAAGTGACGCAAGGCGAGAAACTTCCCGTGCTAAGACTGAACTGGCGACAGAAAAATCTACCTGGGAACTTCAACTCGGAGAGATGCAACAAAAAATTAATGAGGTCAGTTTACGTACAAATGATATCGCGTGACTGTAATAACATAAGCAAGATAAATTCAATGATATTTAAATACCACTTGCTTCGGGGAATGTCTCTCTGTCAATTTTTTGTTGTTACACACGATTATTTTTACTATAATTTAATTATCTATTTGTCAGTTGGAGGAAGACCGACTCTTAGGAAGTGGCAGAAATCGGGCAGCTGGCCAAAGAACTCGATTGGAATTGGCTTGGCAAAAAGAACGTGATGAACAGCAGCGACGGCTCAAGGAAGCCACAACTTTGGCAAGAGATTTGAAAACAACGCTTCTAGAAGTAATTGCACTTATGTCTTGAGAAACGGACTCAGTGACTTTGAAAGATTGGGCCATGGGTTTTTGTATTTTACTATTAATGACTTTCCTCTCCTTGATAGTATGAAAGAGAACGGGATCGCGATCGAATGGAGAATAAAAGGCGCATAGATCAACTAAAAGGTTCAATGGAAGAAGATCAAGAAGAGTTAAGGAGGAAGATTGGAGAGACTCAAGGGGATCTACTGGAACTTCGGGATGCTCATGCAAAACTAAGGACAGCCAATGAAAAGCTCCGTCGTGATAGGGAGAAACTTGAAAAAGAAAGAGACTTGACAATGAAGAAAGAAATTGAGATTAGGAGAATCAATGCGGAACGAGAAAGGTTACTAGAGGATCTGACAGCAAAGATAATGACAGCTCAGGGCTCAAATGCTACTGCAGCCGAGACAATTAGATATTTGCAAACTATCAAGGGGTTAAAAATACCTGAAGAACCAGTTAACTATAAAGATCGCAAGCGAAGTAATTTCCGAAGAGCGCAATCCGTTGGTAAAATTATACTCCCTTATAATTTGGCGAACGTGTGTATTAAGCTTTATATCGTTGCCTTTGAAATGTTTTAAATTCAATTTTCGGCTTAAAAGGGAAGGCTAATGTAGAAATTATAATTTTAGGGGAAAATGATGAGCGCCAGTCGCAAGAGAGCTTGAAATCATCTGTATCTGCGTACGGCCAGGAACACTATGGCTCTGGTAAACCCATGCGGTACAATGGCAATAATTCATCAACTCTGACGCTACCATCGAGAGGAAGGACGCCGGTGGGAAGTACCAGAAATGTGTCCTTAGATGTTCCCGGAAGTCAGTATAATCCTAGAGGAAGTCTCTACCGTAAAAGCTTGTCTCTAGAGCAAACCGTTGCTATGCCGGACGAGCAGGTAAGCATTGCATTTGAACTTGAAAAACACAAAATATTTGCAGTGGTGTAACCCCTAGCTATAAATACAAGATTTTAATGATGCTAATCAATAATCACGTCTTAATATCAATTCAGAAGATATGGAAAGGCGAATCCGACGCCGGAAGTGCGTCCAGCTTGGCTTCTATGGAAGGCCACCAGTCTCGTGGATCCAGTGTTGACAGGTGTTTATGATAAAATTAAGCAAACATGTACTAAGCAAATTATGCTCTTTGATGTACTAATTATAAAATTGTTATGCTACGAATAGCCGGCTATCGACCATGTCTAGTAAAAGTGAAAAACCCAAGAGTTCAAGTTTGGTAAAGAAAGTCAAAAAGCTAGTCAAGTCAAAAAGTATAGAAGAATCACCCACTGCAGCTAGAGTAGTTCAGGCTGGTGTAAAGGTATATTTAATTACATTTATACACAGTTACATGTTGAAAGTCGAATGAAGAAAATGAATTAAAATGAAACAGAGGGTACGAATCTGAGTATATTTCCAATGAAACTGTAGGTTGCGGGAGTAGGATCCAGCGCAGGATCAGGGGTAGGATCAGATATTTCCCTTAACTATGACTCCGACCGAGAAAATCCAGCGAAGAAATTGAAGGATAAAGTAAAAGGAATATTTAAGAGAAGTACTAGGTCGCCAAGGTTTGCCCTTCTAGAAAACTTGCCCGTTTAACTGGGATATTTTTTAAAGCCATGATTAACAGATTAACGATTTCAAAATCAAATTAATTTATTTCAGCGTGGAAAGGCCAAAAGCAGCACCAGCACCACCTCCCAGATCGAGGGAATCTACCCCTAAAAAAGATACGCCCGTGTCCACCCAGCGCCCTTTAATGCCTACTGAATCTCAGCAGCGTCCGTTGATGCCATTAAAAAGATAACTAACCTTAAAATATCACATGCCAGACCGGCCATACCATACTTTTTGCAACCAATTTAATCAACTTTAATTATTATTATAGACCTAATGAAGAAATATCGTAGCTAGGCAGTCTGTAAAATTAAAATAAAGTATTTTAATAGTAATTTCCCAATGCAATACTTGGCCTTACGACAGGACAATGCATTTTTATAGAAACAAATATCACAAGAACGGTTTATTCGACAAATTCTAATTACCATTCCAGAAGAGCAACAATACAATGCCAAGTTGGTACTAGGCATGCAGTAAATTGCTACGAAACAAAGCACAAATGGTTAAATTCTAAGAGTAAGATTGAAATTAAAAGAAAAACTCATAAAAAATATAAACTCGCACGCAATAACATCTGGTGCATGTCACAATACCTTTGATACCTTATGATTTGCATAGCATTGTTACAGTTGTTTTGCAAACTAGGCGTAGCGTAAATACACAGATTCCTAGCTACCGAAGAGGATGATTGTAATTTGAATTTAAATCGATGCAAAAGGAAAAAAACACATTCATGGCAGAAAGTTCAAAAGGGCTAGCTACCTTGGACGGGTTCAACTCCAAAATTCGATTAAACAGTGCAAAATTTATCCTAATTTCCTTGAATTGCATTAATTCACATCCTTATGTAGTGCGAGGTTTCGTCTGGATCGGCAAGTAAAGTTTAAATTCCGCAGGGAGTTCGTCCTCAGCATACAGTCGATCGGAAAAGTATACACGCCTTACTCTACAATTTGCATGGATCTGAACACGAAGAGTTTCCATGTAATTGGAACCATAAGCTCTCCGAGTAAAATCGCTCAAGTTAAATTGAATCTAAAAATAACAATTTATGTTACTTATTCATTTACCTCCACAATATCTACCAATTCCCTCTTAAAACTTTTCAACTTTACCTGATTCCACCCATCATCGAGTCTCATGGGCATGGTACATATAAAAGGTTTCACTCTCGTAGTTGACTGATAGTTCGAAGCACGGAACCTCCTCCTAACATTTTTGTCATCCAGGACTTGAACCTCAAAACTAAAATATTTTTTCATATTCTTGACAATCATCACGAGAAAAGGTAGTTTGATTCCCAAAGTTTTCCGCGGATCCGCTGGACAAGTTATGTACGTAGTGCTCACATTTGTTCCCACAATTTCCAAGACCAATGACTGAATGTCATTGTCGGTTATTCGTTTTATGTGACCATTACGGACCTGTAACATACAAAAATTGGATTTTAGTAAATCAACTCACATATCTGATATCTCATTCTCATTTTAGGCAAAATAACTGTCTCAATTCATCAACCCTCTCCCCAACGTTACCTTCTTATCCCAAATTTGCAAAGGTTTGCTTCCAATGCTGTACAATATAGATAGAAATCCACTTTGGAACGTGTTCTTAAACATGACGAATTCGCCAAATACACAGTGAATATTTCCCCTCCAGCAACAGCTCCAGCAGTTTCTATTTGAAACTACAAAATAAAACAATTTCAATACAACGATGTTCCCAGTTCCCAAATCAAATTAAACAATTCCACTTGACTCCTTCTACAACTTTTCTCTCTAACAAGTCTATATCAAAAATTTTCAAGTTCTGACTCCAAAATTCTCAACATGCATCCATGTCATCCTGCCTGACACCAAATTAAAAGTAAGTAGCAACTTCTATACCCACACAGCTAAGAACGGCAATGGCAACCAAGAGATTGCACTTAAAATCGATAACTTCCTAGTTTAATCAATAATCTCTTTGTCCGCAATACCTGGATTTTCTGTCACATATAAATACACACATATCTGCAGCAAGTTTCTCCTACAGAGGAAAAAATCCATAAAATTCACCTAAATCATCGTCATCCTATACCTTAGTATACGTGCCTCAAACTTTTCAATATTACACAGAAAGCCAATGTCATTTTACATCAAACATCTTTTCCTATTAATAACACTCCTATATTAAATCAAATCTGTCATCAAAAAGTCATCACTACTTTTGCTCCTTTCTTAACCCTTTAAAATAAAAATGTTTAATAATTCTAAGCTTAAATAATACAGCATTTAACTCCCGTTGAAATATATCAATGCCCTTCTACGCAAAAACGCGACACGTCCATCAAACAATATTAAATCAATTACCCAAATATGAAATTATTAATATTTACGAACTTACTGTGCAGTTTTTGAAGGCTCCTCAAATCAAAAATTCTATTGGGAAGATCATCAGTTCATTTAGTAAATACTAATAAACTGTTGTTATTCTTTTAAGGGTTTATACCTTACACAACAGTGACAATAATATAGCTCCTTTACGTCACTGTTTAACCGGCTTCCTTCAAGCAAACTTCACTTTTCTTCAGGCTCCAAAAATTGACGATAATAAAAACATCAACCCAACGCCAACACTTTTAATTTTAGAACGTAACGATAAGTCTGAACGTGTGCTGGATATAGGCACTCTCAAGTCATCACATACACAGTATACAATCTATTTACATAAGGAACGTGAGTGTTCACGCAAGTATGTATTATAACAGTGTGAATTGCACCGTCACCGCACCGCTACATACCGCAATAATAATAGAATAATAAAAATGCTGGACTTTTGTGTCTCACTATGTACATACTATGCACATACATACAAGAGAGCGAAGAAACTGAAAAGACACATAGCTAAACTGTGGTAGCTCAATTTACCCGACAAGTAAGAGTAAAGCAGAGAAAGTCTAATAGGGTGAAATCACGAGCTGGTAGATTATAAATGCTAGGAAGGAAACATACAGTTTCCTTAGTTTAAAAGCTTGTTTTCAAGTTATAAGAACTTTCGGAAATATGTCATTTATCACTCCTTTTGGTTTGGATTGAGCATGGTTCTAAATTTGAAATGTTCATTCAAACACAAAAGGGCTAAACAAAGGCCGTGGATCTAATCAAGTTTTCCACTGGTGACTGGATACAAATGATCTGAGTAACAATTTTCTAGTCGAGGTTACTTGATAATCCATGTATGCCAGTTGTTCGGAAATTTAGCACCCCTTTTGAGTAAACAACATATTACTAAAACTGGACAAGACTCCCTATTCGAATAATGACTGGAATACGTTTTGGTACTCTAAACCAATGGAAAGCGATTTTTTCCAATCAAACCCCTCTCCCTTGTCGCATTTACCACTTTTGAAACTGGGTATGCTACTCATGAGTAATTTGTATCCAGTACAAAACTAGATTTTCGTACGACAGCCTTAGGTAGTCGAACGCTTGCTATTGCAAATGTCTAGCGAAACCTTGCTATTCTGGAGAATCTGACCGACTTTTGATGAAAATCAAAGCTCTCGCGGAAAGCTTTCAAAGCGATACATCTAAAAGTATAAAAGTCGAAAAAAATATAGGAAAAATTGGGAGCTGCGTATGTCAGTCGTGTTATATGAAAGATATTCTAACTAAATGTGTGATAACGAAGAAAGGCATACTCGTAGAAGTTTTATTGCTTCGAAAGCTTAAGTTGAAATGTCCTGAAATGTCACGAAATGTTGATAATAGTCTAAAATTTAAATTGAGATTGAGTTTGACATCTGGAAAGGGAAAATGACTTTCTTGCTTCAAAAAGTAACTCTAGGATTTTTCATCTTCTCGTTTGGTTTTGGATGCAGACGAACTGCCGAACCAACCAAACCACCCTCCTCCTCCTGCTCCTGTTCCACCATGTTTTGATGGTTCTTTAAGAGTCTGCTTCCTTCTCGACCTTGGCAACTCGATGTCAGATCCCGAGAAAACAAGGCCTCCTTGTAGCTGAAAACCAAAAATCCAGGTTTTGAGTTTTGAGGCTCTTACAGACTTTCACTATATAGAGTAACCTGAGCAAAAAATAGCCAGTAGTGGGGCAAAAATTGAGCCAAAAAATTCGGACGAATTAAATTCCCATTGCCACAAATGGGGCAATTTTTGGTTCGCGGCAATTTACTCTAGCAGGTAACTCTAGGTTGCTCTAGTAAACTAAAATCACAGAAAGTGCTCTCATAGTTGCTAGGAGTCAAGGTGTTCAAGTCTAGTTACGTATTTTTATTTTTTATTGTTTTTTTTTGCATGCATTGAACAAAATAACTCACATTATTCAGATCAATGTCGCCACCACCACCCGCAATAACTCTCTGATTGATCTGCCGAAACACTTGATCTTGATTAAGTTTTTTCTTGACTTCTTCAGCATGTTCGGATGTATGCAAATCATGAATTATGCCAGCTTTCATGCTAAAAATATTCATGTCAATAATGTCATTCATTCGATTGCTTTCAGTATAATTCGCCGTGAACTTTCAAAAAAAAGTATGCAAATAGTAAAAGTGTTACTCTTGTCCACCATGTGTGTGATTATATTGGCGTGCCATTGCCACATCTTCTCTCCAAAATCTACGAAGTGCCTTCCTTGTGGTGTAGGGCGCTACTTCCTTTATCTGTAATATTTAGTAATTTTTGTCATTCTCTGGAATCTGGAGTGTTAACGATAATATCGTTGCCATGAAAAAATGAACACATTGTTGTTGTTGTTATGCATGTATACCTTCAGGATGAGAACAGCGACAATAAATATCACAATAATGTTGACCATCGTCAACCCGAAACTCATTATTCCTAACACAGAAAATTCATGAATTATATTTTTGTAGTATACTGTTTCGTAGTTAACGAGGCTTCCTTTCGCTTCTATAACCATGTCCGACGGGGGATTCCACCTGCCGTGTCTGATTCCCTCTTTAAACCAGATCGTAAAACTAAGACCCCAGAATAGTCCCTACGGTCAAAAAAATCTTGCATGTGTACACGTAAACAGCTCCCCCTTTATGGGATATTCTAATTCTAAATAAAAACATTAGTAGATGTAGTAATTACACAGTTTACAGCAGGTGGTAAAAGAGAAGCCGCAATAGCTACCCCAACCAGTGATCCAGCATTTCCAGCTAATACTGAAAGGGCAACGCCCACACCAGAGGGCACAGCCATCATAATACCGATTATAAGGGACCTCGCATGACCGCGGCTGGTCATTTCTTTAGTTGGCCACTGATCTTGACTAGCCCATGGACCCGAGAAGGCCTCACTCTCCAATGCACATCCCACGGTAAAGCCAACAAACAAGCACATTAACAACCCGATGATTTCACTCACAAATCCCATTTTTAGCAGACCACCTTCCCGAATTACAGACGCAAATGTAAATGCCATTATAGGTCCCTTGTGAGAAAATTAATTCAGCATAAACCAGAACCGTACTTTGCACATTAAATCAGGCTTTAAACTAATCTAACAAACAATTAAGTAATGTCTCCATATGTACTGTCCTCAATCCTTACCATTAATGGAGAAATCAGCATGCTCGCCACCAGTATCACGCTATTGTTCTCCACCAATCCGAGGCAAGCAATTAAGCTATACAAAAGTAGATCAATACAACATTTTAAAATTTATTAATAGTTTGTTAAACAAAAACAATAGAATCTTACGCTGCCACCAAAACAAACATAAGAAAATCAAAATTGAGGGTGGTCATTGACGTAATTTGGGCAACAACTTGAGCCACAGTTAGACGAGCTTTTATTGATTGGACGAACTCAGACCATCCTGATCCTTTCATTTCATCCTCATCGTCTACAGCTTTATCGTCCAGAGTTTTAGCCGGGCCGTCGTATATTGTTGCTGTGCATACCCTGTTATTATCGAATGTAGAATGTCTTGGTGGAATAAAGACTTTTTGAAAATAATCCTCCTACTATATAGTCTTGAAATACAAGCAAAATGCTAACATTACGTTACTGATGAATCGTATTTAGAGCCGATTCCCACAGACCGGAATCTTTTGATGACAGCATCAGTAATATTTTCTGGAGTCGTAAATTCCACTTGGGACATATTGCTACCAACACATGGCGTCCACGTTGCGGATATTATGCCAAAAATCTCTAGTGTGTCCTCCAAATGCTAAAAACATATCTTCACACTACACTTTCATATTATTATATGTCAAGGAAATCGAATTACTTGAAAATAATGTGGTTGTGGTTGTACAAACTTTTTCAAGAAAGTATTTCTCAATTTCCGCTTGAATTTTTTCATATTCTATTTGTTCTGGGGAAATGGGAACCGAGTTAGATTTGGCTGATTCTAGGGACGGATCCTTAGTCTCCATGTAGTCATCGCTGACAATAATTTCTACGTGACGGCCGCCACTTAGGGCCATATACTTCAACTGCTGCTGACTGCCATTGCTCGACCTTGCATTCATGGACTCCAGACTAGCTCGAGGAGTGGCGTTATTACTAAGATGAATTGCAGCTTCTATTTCAAGATTTTTCTTTCTCACTCCCAATTCATATTCCCTTGTTGGCACTACCACTATGAAAAGTGACATCCTCCTTGTACTCTGCAAACTCTTAAGAATCCTGAATCCTCACAGGCATGAAGTGTCTGGAGTACATCGTGTCGCATTGCCTTGCCTTGTCGTGGCCGTGGCTGCACTCTAATATGTAAAAATTCATATAATTCAAAAAAATTCACGCTGTAAGTATATAGGCTCAACTTATTGCGTTTATGATTCAATATGGTAGGAGCCAGTAGGAGGAAATCGAATTTTGCATAGTCAACAGTGGTGTGCCGTGGGCCCCCTTCTGATTTGACAGAGGGGCAGGGGACCCTGTCATATAGCGATAGCGGAACCTACACAACTTGAATTGTGAATTTGTCTGAATTATTTCACACCGTGTAGTCTAAGTGTAGGTGAAAGCTTATTTAGTACGAAATACGACCTAATTATATATATGGGGGATTTATATACTCCGAATACTCCGATATATACCCGCAGGTCTGACAGAGTTTCTTATTCCTCCTTTATTTCCAATTAGCATTACATTCAATCATATATCATTTCTTAACAACTATGGAATGTATGGAAGAGAGAGAGAGAAACGACGGGGATAATACGACCTAATTAATACCGCTCGCGCTTCGCGCTGCTACTTTTACCTTTATCTGGTAATTTAATCCCACCTGTAAATTATTTATACTTTTCGAATAAATTACCATTACCACTACACAACCACAAACATCACAATTATTATTATTATGGCGTGTCGTCTCGTGGTGCTAGGCGGTGTAAGTTTGCTTTACTTTCTTTCCCCAAAATAACAAAAAAAATTACACAAGTTCATATATTTATTTTATTTTTCTATTAATGAAGAATACAAACCCTCATTGTTTTCTTCATTAATATTAATTCCTCATTGAATGTCCCTTGCCTTGCGTTGCTTGGCGTACAAACTAACGTTTGCTAAGGAAACGAATTTTTTATTTCAGAGGCTATTTTTTAGACTTTTAGATTTTGTATCCAGGAAATATGAATGTATATATGATATAATATAAAAATAGGTCTTAATAATAATAATTATTCAATTCATAACAATACAAATAGTGTGGAGACAAAACTCAGCATAAGGAGAGGAAGTTAAAGTAACTTGGTTTCAAATCAAATGATGGGTTTATGGGAAACGCTTTAATATACTGTTCATCCAACTTACTTTCTCCCATTATTACTTGAAGAAACTTTTCTCCCTTCCTATTCCACACATCCCATAGACATGCTCTTATCCAGATCCAGATTATCGGCTAACTTTTACTCTGACATTGTGGAAACACTCCATTCTTTTGGTTACCGCCAAGAAGGCACATTAAAATAAGTGTACTGGAGGTGCAAGCACTGTACAATATGTATGCATATATGCAATAACTACAAATTCAACCGATTCGGATACACGGCCAGCAGCAGCAGGGGGGAGGCAAGGAAAAAATCATTGATTCCATTCACGTGAAATATCCCCGCTCTATTCTAACACACTGGAGCGCATAAGGGAAAAAATATGAATATAATATTTTAATTAAACGCACTTTACTTGTATTCTTCCAAGTAATAACTTGATCTGCGCGTCAAATATAAACATTTTCACAAGTGTGTGTGTGGAGTGCAAGTGCTCAACAATGCGTTTATTTATGTGTTCCATCTTCCATATCTGATCGAAGGAGAAGCGCCCTCAACTCATCGTTTCTAGTTTCCATTGTTGCATTCCTACATATTTTTAACATGGTGTTGTTTCAGGGGTTCTCCAACAATCGGTAGCATCAACGTTTTCAAGGTTGGATGTTTTTTCTATCAATCATTTTTTTATATATAGTTCATTCTGCATGGTAACGATATGCGAGTACTTTTCCCCTGAATCTGCCGCACGATTAGAAAATAATCTCAGGTTTCAGACCGATATGGTTAGAACTACGGAAATATTGGATCATGTATATATAATTATTAATTACACGTCAAAAATTATTCATCATGAAATTCATGGAATATTTATCATTTTTTGCGTCGTGGGTAATTTTCCATTGTTATTGAGCAGTAATATGTAATTTCAGACGGAGATTGGCTCTTTTAAAATTGACGTGGAACTTTCTAGGAAGAAAAATATTAGAGGAAGAGTCTTATTAAGATTACAAAACGATAGGAGCCTTCTGTAATGATGGCTGTTGTCGATCTTTGGACAGAAGATTGTTAGTGTATAAAGAAATATTATCACGTGCGTTTGCTCGTTAACTGCTCCAACTTTTAGAGACATTCAGTTGACGCGTACATTGTTTTCGAACGTGAGGATTTGAAGTACGTGGTATGCAAATTCGGACTTATTTTTCTACAAATTGGCACTTAGTCAATATATTTATTTCAGTTGGTATTTATTCACCAAGGCCATTATAAATCAGGAAGCAGAAAATGTATACTATGACGGTGTTTGTCAACATACACGTGAATTATAAGGTGCGATTGAAATACTCTAGATTTTTATGGGTGTCGTAATCGGGTGAACAATAATATGAATAATTAAAACCATGTAACGGCCTTGAACGATGACGTGAGGATTGAGTGTTTCAAACGAAGTGGTATTAACTTGTCAAGGATTTTCAATTCTGTCTGCCACTGAAGCAGTTTTGTGACAGGGACGTGTCAGAGGGAGAGGAATTTGCTATTACTGCAGTTCATTTGTTATGTTTTGAGCTAATAATTTCATTGAAGCATGTGTTAAGTACTTGTATTATATTAGTTGATGCTGATCTGTAAATAATTGATGTAAACGGCATACATTTAAAATCTACCTAGAGTGGAGTCACTGATCCACTGAATATCTGCAGTTGTTTGAGTAGGGTAAGCAACGATTATACGTTTATGACTGACAAGAAATAAGTCTGTAAAGACCTTCGGTATTTGAAGTGAGAGATTATGAAATGAATTGAAAACGCCGGATTTATCTTATCAGGAATGCGTCGATGTCATTTTTACTGTATGTAGTTTTCCTTTTAGAAGTGTTGTGAAGAGGAGCACGAGTTTAAATAGGTGGACTTAAGTTGAAATGATTTTTACTTGTATTTAAGCACATGGAAGTCTCTTCGAGAGAGGTCCGTACTTATAAAGTGTTAGAGTGTTAGAAAAAGTCTTGCAAAAGTTTTAGCTCCAAAGTTCAGTCTAGTAAGATATTTGCTGACTTTGCATAGAGTTGTGACTCTACATTTTAATCGATTGGGAAGTTCATAACTGAGAATTAGTGGGGTTATTGCTGTCTATACAGTGAAGATAGAAGGAACGTATTTCAAAGGAGTATATAGGTGCAACCCAATTACAAAGTCAGTGGAATAAAAATTCGGATAATACAATTCCGGTATATGTTTGCAGGTAAAGTTGCACACAGACAGAAGTTTTTAAGTACTTCCTTCACAGTCAGTCAGACCGTGTGGCAATTTACGGAGACTTGGATGAAATAAGCTGACATGCGAATTGTCCATTAAGATCTGGAATTTTTTCCTATTCGACTAATGTACCTATTATACATATGGGTACCGGAAAAAATGTAGTCACCAGTTCGTGCTTGCCATTTGGTGTCTGATTTCAGGTACTTCCCTTCTTATAATACCCATGGTTGACTTGTGTGCTGGCTGACCTTCGTTTTTTTCCACGCGACACATATCTTCGTCCATCTCATCAACACCCTGGTAACTTCTTTATTACTAAACAACGAATGCTTTATCTTCAAACATTATTTGATCTGTTGTATTTGAATGGTTGTGGTATTGTATTTCATAGCGTCCCAAAATGTTTCCTTTGTATTTATTTCCCTCGATGTATGGGTTTCTGTTGGAAATAATAATTATTATTGACACTCACTTTTTCGGGTATTATTGTGTCAAATTTATGCAGTTTGCCAAAGTGCAACACAAAGACCCACTGTTTGGCGACGGTCGTTCCATGTTGTTGATCAAAATGTGTATGATGGAGGATTGAAAAAGAGGATAAATTATAAATTGAGATATAAATCTGTTGGATAGTTTTTTACTGAAGTCCCACAGCGTTAAAGCTGTTCTTCAAAAATTAGATAGGTTAAGCAATTATGGGTCCTATGAAAAGAGGAGTATCCATGTCCGTCATCAAGGGGATAGAAATGCACCAAAAAAATTATGATGTTGTATAGGCAAAGCAAATTAAAAATTGATTCGTGCCAACCCGTTCCGATCCCGGATTTCTTTGAGCTACTGAATATCCGCTAGCTAATGACCATCTTCCCTATAAAAGACCTAGGTTTTACCCGTGGCCGTGGTCTTGTTACTTTACGTTTCACTGTGTAACCTGTCGTTGGTTCATCGTTCCTTTAGGATTTTTGAGTCTAAATACACGCTAGAAAGTTGTTTGTTGTATTAAGGGGAACACTGTGGTACTTGTTTGCTGGTGTATAACGAAATTGCGGTCATAGTTGGTGGTAATTATTTACGACATTACATAATTGGATTGTATTGAGATTTATAAGGTTAGCATTATTTAAATTGATTTTGAGTTGTTTTACTATATTTTACAGAATTTATTGCTTAGGTTAACATTTAAGTGGAAATTATGGTTTGGTCTATCCACGTCGTAGTTGGAAATATATTTTCTTACAGCATTTTACTATGCTTTTGTTTCTTGGAAAATTTTAGCCTTCAAAGATTTAAAGTTAAAATTTGAAGCAGTTAGACATTGCACAATATATAGCTGAACTTGGCGTTCGATTTAGGAAATTATCTGTGATTTTGTGTGCTGTAGAGGTGCACGGAGGTAGATGAGCTATTGCTACGGTTTGTTTACAAGTATAGCCTTTGTGGGAAATCTTTTTGTCCATGGATGAAATGTATGCATGCTTTTGGGATTGATTGGCACGCATCAAAATGTTCAAGGGCAGCATTATTTGTGTCGAATTTAATTTCATTAGTTCGAAGGCTTTCCTCATCTCTCATATTTCTTGATAATTGTGCGTGTGTGAAATGTTCGTGTCGAAGATTCATTATTTTCTAGCTTTGCCTTAAAAAGAACTTCTATACAACAGGAATCACAAAATCCTGTATTTGCTCAGCCCTCAGTCAGAAGTTGCACAAGTCTAGTTTGTAAGATTTGCGAATATTTGGCATAGAAGGCATTTTAGAATAGTTAAGAACAAATTGGACTATTGAGTTGTATTTTATATTGCTTTCCTGATTTTCAGATTAAGATAGCAGTTTTGGGCGATGTCAAGTGAAGATAGACTGGACAGAGGGGAAGTGAAACTCAATAGTCGTAGACAAAATGGAGTTATACAGCCTTTGCTCACAGGTATATTTTTACTATTTAACAGTATGTTGGATAATTTTTGCAATAATGAATTCGTAAAATTGGCCCGGTATAAATAAATAGAATGCGTAATAGGCAGTTAGCGCAACCACTTCCGTATCTCCCGTATAAAACTTATAGCACTTATAGAACGTATAGATGAAATTTTTACGTGCAAAATTTTGGTTTATACGTTCCATAAGTGCTATAAGTTTTATACGGGAGGTACGTAAAAAGTTGCGCTAACTGTCTAATGTTTTTCGGGCTTAAAAATTTTAGACTTGTACCAAATCACCATGGCTTATGCCTACTGGCGAGCTGACAAGACGAAAGACACTGCGGTGTTTGATTTATTCTTCCGGAAAAATCCTTTCCACGGAGAGTTTACCATTTTTGCTGGACTGGAAGAGTGTTTAAAATTTCTGGAAAACTTTAATTATTCTGACAGTGGTGAGTAATTCTTACTTTTTGGGTACGCATTTGTTTCCAATGGTTTTATGTAATTATCAAATTCGAAAACGACTGAGACTTGCCTGATTTTCTTTCGCAGACATTGAGTACCTCAAGGATACGCTACCAACAGTCGATCCAGCATTTTTCGATTTCTTGCGAAATTTAACAGCGGATGACATTACTGTGTGGGCAATCGACGAAGGCTCAGTAGTTTTCCCACGTGTACCTCTCATGAGAGTTGAAGGACCGTTAATTGTGGCTCAGTTGCTGGAAACAACGCTTTTAACTTTAGTCAATTATGCTAGTTTAGTGGCAACAAATGCTGCGCGTTACCGACTTGCCGCTGGGAAAAATGTCACACTGTTGGAATTTGGCTTAAGACGAGCGCAGGGACCCGATGGAGGATTATCCGCTTCAAAATATGCATACTTGGGTATATTTACTACTATCTTCTGTCACATCAGTTCTTTAATTTTGTTCGTAACTGTACTTTGACTTGCAATTCACATTTGCCTGATCTAGGAGGTTTTGATGGAACCAGTAATGTGCTAGCAGGCAAGCTTTATCAAATTCCAGTACGTGGGACACATGCTCATGCATATATTTCCAGCTTCTCCGACTGTGAGGAATTGAAATGCAGGGTGAGCTAGAAGAGTATTTAACCAAAAGTAGTTACATTTTTAATGCAAATAAATATATGATTTTAGACTCATTTTATAATAGACTTTGAAGCACAAAGAAACTGGCGAAGAGCAAGATTTCATTGAAATGTGTCAAAATTGGAAAACTGAGATGGCTCCATTTTTGTCCCTAATGAAAGAAGAATCGTCTGACGGAGAATTAGCTGCATTTGCTTCTTATGCATTGGCGTTTCCAGATGCCTTCATTGCGTTGGTGGACACGTACGATACTGTGAGGTAGCAATTAGTGTGACCCTTCCAGACCTCTCCTACTGTTGATGTTTCAGTCGTTGATGAATCATGTGGTCCTTCCCTGACAAATAATCGTTTTGCATTTGTGTCGTCGTAGATCTATTTTTGCAGTTCACAAAATGAATATTTTCTTATCAGTAGATTTGCACATGTTTGGCACACGTTAATTTTTCACCATGTTTTGAATTGACAGTATTCTTATGTCGGCTTTTTATCGTAAAACCCCTTTTTTTATTATGGGACGCTAATTTTTTCTGATGTTGCAGAAGTGGGCTGTTGAATTTCTGCGCTGTTGCAATGGCTTTACATGACATGGGTTTCATACCCAAAGGGATCAGGATTGACAGTGGAGATTTAGCTTACTTATCAACTTTAGCAAGGGCTACCTTTGAGCGTGTCGCTGCAAAGTAAGTTACTTCAACATTGATTGAATGTAAACAGTTTTTGATGCCAGTAATAAACTGTGTAAATATCATGTGATTTGATGTCCCGTAGATACAACTTGGAGTGGTTTCGGACGCTAATGATCGTAGCATCAAACGATATAAACGAGGAAACAATATGGTCTCTGAATGAGCAAGGTCACCAAATAGATTGTTTTGGTATTGGAACTCATCTGGTTACCTGTCAACGGCAGCCAGCTTTGGGATGCGTTTACAAATTGGTAGCAATCAATACTACCCCTAAAATAAAATTGAGCGAAGATGTAGAAAAGGTGACTATGCCCGGCCGGAAAGATGTATTCAGGTAATAAATTTAAAGGAGATGTTGACGTTTACTCACTTTTATATCTTAACATGCCGTTCACTGCTCGGCTTTATTTCGCTTTACTCGACATTCATAGATAAGGCTGATTTTTTTTATTCTGCATATATTTAGTTTATCGGTTTAACTTACACGTATGTGCACATCATTAATCTTCAGCCTGTAAAATATGAAGTTCACTAGGGTTCTCATTTCCCTTAATGAAATGAGCAGTGCATATATATGAAGATTTATCGCTGTAATAGATATGCAAAAACGTCTTCTTCTATTATCGGTTATGAAAAATAGGAAAACTGTGCAAAAATATTTTCCTGAATGTACCTATCACGACTGCTAATTGACCACGGAATTGCCGAATTTGAATTTACAGACTTTATGGTGCAGACGGGCACGCACTCATCGATCTGTTGGTACAAACCGGAGAGCCAGCACCAGAAATTGGTTCTCGAGTTCTTTGTCGTCATCCGTTTCATGAGTCCAAACGTGCCTGGGTTAACCCCGCCAAAGTGGAGCCGTTATATAAATTGTATTGGAAGAATGGGAAGATATGTGTGCCCTTACCCCAGCTTTTTGAAGTACGTCAATATGTTCATGAATCTTTGAAAACATTGCGGCAAGATCATAAGAGGAACTTGAACCCAACTCCATTCAAGGTTTGCACATTTTTAGCTTGTCGATTTATATAAATACTATGTATTACTTGAATTGATTTTAAAGGCTGAAATAATGGGACTGTGTAACTAAATAGGTTGCTGTGAGTGATAGACTGTATCATTTTATTCACGATTTATGGCTCGAGAACGCTCCTATTGGGGAGCTGTCTTGACAATAAGCAACCCCTTGTTCCCCGGACTGGTCTTGACAATGGTGACGACCGAATTTCCTCCAGATCTCTCAGATTGGCGTGAACTCCAATGATTGCTTTCCTGTATCTTGGATCATGGCTCATGATACATATTTGTCTGTGGTATCGTTCGGCTGCTTTGCGCTTGCTGAATTTCTTCGGGCTGTCTATAAAAAAAAGTCATCTTTTGAAGGCAACTTACTGTTGAATTAAAAACGTGCAGAAAATGTAATGTTCTATCATACATTTTGTAACTATGGAACAATCCGTAGCATATTAATAACACATAACACCGCTTTTGTCGTTTAAGAGGCGGGTTGATTTATTGAAATAACGAATTGGCTGGAGTAAATAATAGATAGAGGGAAATTAAGAATTGCTGACCTGATAATGGATTAGTGGAGTTGATGCCTTTTGGAAATGTTAACTGCTTTGTAGTGACGCTTCACGTCTAATATTGTGCATAATAAAAGTCTCAACTCTGCGATTTGAAAAGGTTGCACTTCCTTCAAAATGTGTAAAATGTTTAGCAAAAATTGAAGCAGACCTTTGCGTTTAGTTTCTCTAGTAAGTACCTGTGTAATGTTATTAGGATAAATTATATACTTAATAATTGTACGCAATAAGCGTCCTCGCGGACAGCATCACTATGAATTAGACCTTCTTAGTTATTAAATCTGACTGTATGCGTAAGTACTTGTGAGTTGATGATTACCAGGTGTACTAAACACTTACAACGTCGCAACTGTAATGCCTTCCATAGTGTTTAAGGAATCGTTTACAAGAAAGTCATCAGTGTATGTAGTAACCGAAATTTACTGCATCTTTATTACTCAACAAGTAATATGTTTTAGCTACTGTAGGTATTTTTGGGTGATAAAAAATAAATTGTAAGTTTAGGTTTAGGTAGAGAATGAATTCAGGTTCATCGGTAGTACGTTAGCTTTATGATGTCTATTACGTGTGTGATTAAATGAACCAGAGCTAAGTCCGGCGTAAAGAGTATTATTTTTTCCGAACTAAAGCCCATAATGATTGGGTTGGATAAAAGGTCATTTATAATAACAACTTAATGTTCAAGGGCGATGCTGCTATACTTATGTATAATGAAAAAAAAACTATAAGTATCACGTCTATCTAACGAAATGCATTTGTTAATGTTACGTTTATTTTAATAAAGAAAGAGATTAGTATTGTTATCGCAGTTTTTTAGACTACTCGAAGCTTTTCATCTAGAAGCTATGTAACAATGTAACTTTCGCGGAAAAAGATACAAAAACAGGGAAGATATGATTTCAGTAGCAATAAATTCTTCGTTGGAGGTCAGCATTTTTGAATTCCCGTAATTTTAATATATACTTCTAGTTCGTTTGAATATGCCATTGGTAAACGTAACTCAGTTATCTGCAACATTCTGATTGAAATGTATTTGTATTTTCTTGATGAAATTGTAATTAAGTACTTAGGTCTTCTAATTTTGCCTACTATATCTTTACACAAGTAAGTACGTGTATGTTATACGGTACTTATTGTTGCAAGCGAAATCACAATACATAATGACAAAGTTTTGTGAATTTGTTGCCATTCTTTTTTCTCTGTTAATAGTTGTCAAAGCCATAATTTCAATGCGTTGATTTTAAATTACGAATAAATTCAAGTTATTTTCGTTTACATATAGAAGTAATTATTTATTGTCTTCGTCTGCAGCATGTTGGAAGATTCAAATCTAACATCTGACAATGGCATTTCCACGAATTAAGTTTTGAACATTATTTTAATTTTAATATACGTGTAAGAAAACTCGGTAATTTCATGGGCGTCCAACATTTTTAATTTTAAAATATGAAATCAAATATAAGATTAATTTTACCTGGATTACGTGACACAATTTATAGAAACAAACTGTTTCCAATTTGAGGTTATATTTTTGGGTATATAGTTGGATGTAAAAGGATGTAAAATGTAAAATTTGAATAAGCAACTATTGGCTCTATTTTATATTCCATTGGCACATTTAAAACTTTTGGCTTAGTTATATTTATCTACTATATATCATTATCTACTATTATCTACTATCAAAATCATAGTAGATGCTTTTATTAGAAATATTCGAATGATAAAGGCTTGCATATAGCTTTTGGTAAACATTCCATTTCCATGATGTGTGTTCATGTTCATACCGAAATTTTTTGTGGATTCGTATTACTGGAAGGGCAGCGGACATATAATTGCAAGTAGGAAATCCCCCTCATTGTCAGGTTCGGATAGAATATGTGCGACAACATACATGATATTGTTAGTGTAGGAATTCCCTTTCTACGACATTCATGCTTTCATCTACCAAGTAATATTCACCCATGAAATTACTTCTACAGGTGTGGTCCATGGGCGTCTTTATAACTTAAGTTCAACTAGTGTACCATTGGTAACAGTGTTATTATCAAATGCAATTTCATAGGCAGCCTTGACAATGAAGATGAGATAATCACTGGTGTAACATCAATGATACACAAACCCAGAAGAGATCAACATCCGGAACCTTCAACCATTCTTTACAATTCAGATTCAGAATAATCAGAATCTAAATCTGTGACGTAAAATCCATTTTCTGTGGAGAGCAGAGAGAGGCAGTTTCAGGTCTCAATGTGCTCAACATATTGGTATGATGAACTAGATGAACACATTGAATATAACAGAATGCATAGAATTGTAGTTTACACGAGTACTTTATTTTCATACTTTGAACGAATTTCCATAGGCCTTCCTCGAAAAGATTCTAGGAACTAAAATACCTATAACGTCATGCATCCTTACTCAAATTTGAGTACTTGATTTGTACAGCAAAATGATTCTAAATAGATTTGCAAAGGTTTTAAAAACTAATATATAACCTTACAGAAAACAAAGGTATGAATAATTCAAGAAGCAATTTGCCATTCCTCCGACGGTCATAATTGACGGTTCTTAACCACTGCAATAGGATATTATATTTAGCATGTAAGGAAAACAATTAAACCTGGACATGATGCATTAGTAAATACATGCATAAAGAAATGAGAGGGGAAATTCGCTCATATAGGCTCACCTTCAGTAATTCCATGTGTGCAATGTGCTAAACTTAAACATAGTCATCACACAAACCATTATTTCTTCCCTTTACTTTGTCCATTTCCAGTTCTTAGCCATAACATTGACTTCCATGACTACCTCCTGTGACACTGTGCAATCTATATAAACTTAGTCAACTCATATCATCCCAAATATTCTTGTCTCAAGATTTCCCACATTCGCACGTATAGTAGTCTTTCATCTCCTCATCTTTAAGAAAAGAGAGAAAAAGATTTCAAAATGTCAAGTCTTCAGATTCTCCTAGGGCTTTGTTTCTGTATAGCTTTGGCCCTAACCGCTCCACAATACGGTAAAAAGAAATCTCAGCACTGTTAGACTGAATCAGAAAATTTTGGAATAAGTAACACAATTCATTTCCCCCTTACACAGGTGGTCCTTACGGACGGAATCCTTACGGACCAAGTGGGCCTTGTTGCGGTGGTGGTGGTGGTAGACGTTATCCAGGACGTGGTGGTGGATTCGGAGGTGGATTTGGAGGAAGCAGTTCCAGCGCAAATGCTGCCGCTCAAAGCCAGTCAAACGGTACG
The DNA here is from genome assembly GCA_034693705.1 of Spatulosminthurus flaviceps. NCBI lineage: Eukaryota > Metazoa > Arthropoda > Collembola > Symphypleona > Sminthuridae > Spatulosminthurus > Spatulosminthurus flaviceps. The sequence goes on along the minus strand of JAQFXU010000552.1, from coordinate 8,545 downwards.
TGTCGTAAAAGTGCTATTGTAACTTGTAAAGTATAAAGAACCCTAATTAGCCCTGTTACCATCAATCTTTGGACAGTTTGGTCGTCAGCTGAAGAATTTGTAAACAAGTTCCGTATCTTTTGTGTGTCAACAAATACAGGTGGATCCGGATTCGGAGGCGGGCCATATGGTGGAGGTGGACCATATGGTGGAGGCGGACCTTATGGTGGAGGCGGGCCATATGGTGGAGGCGGGCCATATGGTGGGCAAGGTTTTGGCGGCGGCGGATCTAGTGCTAATGCCGGTGCCGCTGCAAATGCAGGCTCCCTAGGATTTGGCGGTGGTGGCTCCAATAGCGCGGCTAATGCTAATGCTAATGCCAATACTTTCAGCTTAGGTGGTCCAGGTGGGTTGCAAATAAGCTCAAGCTCAGCAAATGCTCAAAGCTCATCTTCGTCCTTTGGAAAAAAACGTAAATGATTTCCAAGGCATACACAATGACAGCTCCGAATGCGTGGCACAAACCATCTTTGTATCCATCAATTACCTTCAATGTGTATCGGGAAAGTCGAAGGTCGTATGAATAAAACAACTTTTCATTTTTTACACGTACTTTTTCATTCTAATGAGTGCCAACGGTGCTAATTCACCTTAGCTGGTAAATGATTTAATACGTAATCTACTAAGTAGAACTGATTTATAAGATTCGTACAACTTCTTTCGTTTCATTACTTCATCTTGAAATGACTGGTATGAAAAAATTATCGTATACATACGCAAGCAAAACCTATATGGACTTACAATTAGTTAGGCCTGAATGCGCGAATAACGTGGCTGTATAAATTATAAATAATCATACATTCACATTGTGCTCACATGAAGTTATTGAATCGTTTATTAATGCTTGTTAGCACTTACTTGGTAGGTAGATTCGGAAGTGCATTTCGAAAGAGATGGAAATACTAAAACTTCGGTGACAAGGTTTCAGAAACACAAAGTGAAGTACAACTGACCGATGAATTCATTAACAACTACAATTAACATTATTATCATGCACAACAACGAGAAGATTTAAAACTGTTGTATTAAGAAAATACTAAACTACGAGTAGAATGAACACAAACGGCCAGTAATAGAAAGAAATATCGTATTAAAATGAGCATAACATCTTGCTAATCGCGCTCTGGAAGAACACAAATGCCTTTCTCATAGTGAGTTGCCAGCATTGCTCTGTACTCTTTTTCTTCCCGTAACGTCGAATGCGTTTGCCGCCACGACCAATTCCTGTCAATTTCAACCATATACTTGCGCATATGATTCCAATGATATTGGACCAAATCCGGTTGAGATACCCGCTCCAAATATGATTCGTGAGCGTAATGCAAACAAAATGAAATCATACCTGCGAAATCAATTGATTCAATTCACACATTTCAATCGCAATCATATTACAATCAGCACTTTACTTGACACAAGTTTACCTTTATAATACGACAGACCAGTGAGCACAGAAGACAGCACGGATAATATCTGCTCCCCATATTTCAAGGCTAACTTCAAGAAGCCCTCTGGTGCGGATTTAAACAAATGAATTTGTTTTACGTACAGTGTCTTTAACGCCAGGACAACAAAGTGATGTGGGGATAGAGAATTTTCCAACTCTGCAATATCTTTGGCTAATTTGTCGTAGCTATCCAAATTCTTTTGTGAGTGGTAATGCCTACGGGAGATCCAAAAGAGGTTTTCCACACTTCAAAATTTAGTGAATCATTTATTCATAAACACTAATTATGTGTTTACTTACTCATAGAATTTAATTGCCTTAAATAGTTTTGAGCCACTGTTACAAGCACTTATTTCCCGATTGCAACCGATGCACACCATCTTATTTTCCACCGGGATCATGTAGGCTTGTTTACAGAAGGAACATTTGATACAACTGATTCCAGAGTTATTATCCCCGCAATTAATGCACAACGAACAGTGCCGGTGAGTTAGAAATTGCTGGCCTAGTGCCGTCTGACGATAGTGGTATCCCTGAATAAACCACAAACTGTGCGACAAATGTCTTGCTATCGTTACTTGAGTTCCCTTACTGAAATTGCAAGCCGCCACCAGTATCGCAACCCCATCTGAGTTCATAACCCCAACAGAGTTAGGATTGCAATCATGCGGAATTCTTCCCAGTGTGTAAAACAAAGACATCATTCTGCAAAACCAAAACAAAGATTTAATTAAAATTTAAAAAATTCATGAAGAGAACAATCTCAAACATTTTCTGCCAAAATGCCCTCTCATGAGCCTCACCCATTTTCAAAATTTTCCGGCCAGAAGCACAAGGCAAACTTGATAAGAATGCAGGTCAAAGAAACAAAAATATCCGCAACTTGAACCATCTCCTCATGTCCTGGCGGACTCGGCAATGGTAAGTATTCCCCAGGTGATTTCGTGTCTAGAATCTGTTTCGCCGTCAACAAGATTTCCCCTACTCCTTCCAAACTATCCACCGTAGACAAGCACGTCATTTTTTCCTCCAAATTCGGAATCGTCATGAGTTTCTCTATCAAGTCCCATTTCTCTGGATCCACTGATTTCAACGAAAGGCATCGGAATACAGATACCAACAAATACATCTGCTTTCGAAACTTTTTCGTTGCGCGATGTAAAGATGCCAAAACTTGTCGCATTTGAGGCATCGAGAATATTCTGCAGTCAAATTTTTTATGAATCCAGAGTTTCTCACATACATATCCACACAATGGAAGTTGACACATCTCACACGATATCGAGTTTCCTTGCAAAACTTCGCAACAACTCACGCACAAGTTTCCCTGCACACACAAAATATATCCATTAATTCAAGTTGATATCATTCCTCTCCTCTCTAACACGGTATTTCCTCAGCATGTCAATTATGGCAATTATTATGCAAATAAATATTAAAGTTCTTACCCCGTTGAAGTCATCAAACCGAGGAAATATCAAGAGTGGCTCTTCCGTCAAAATCGTACATCCTTCATAGAATTCCTCCTCAGTTTCCAAACACGGCATCGCCACTTCCTCCCCCAACCGATGCTTCAAATCACTAAAATTCGAATAATTTTCCTTCTTCCGTAAATTTTTTTTCGTAAGTGCTCTAAAATTTCGAAACATTCTGGCATGACTCAAGGTAACTTCTTTCTCCACTCATTAAAAAAATTCCTATGTTTAATGCTTTCCAATACTGCAAATTCCGATGTTGTAACCCCTTTATAATTTTATCAAACACTGAATTTTTGTTCAATTTATAATAATTAATTAATTATAAGCGAAAGCATCATTACCAATGCGCTTCGTCTTTCAATAACCGTTATTCTATGATTCGTATAAACCCGCAACACAACGAATAATAACGAACTAGGCCGCCGGCCAGATGCCAGATATATAGGACCGAACTAATAAACGAGAAAACAGGCAACGAGCCTCAACGAGGTATTAACAACAAAAATGTCACGTGCTCGAGAATTTCATTCATATTTGCCTCTCTTCCATTCTGTCCAGATCCATCAAAAAAATAATTACCTGTCTTCATTCATTCTACAGCAAATCGTTTATTTAAATGTATATTTTAAAGATATTCAAATTGCTTATTTAAATGGTAAACACAGCATCGTCGACAAGTCTCTGATAAAGACTGTGATCGTTTCATGGCGAAAAAAATTACGGGACCGTGAGTTATAATTCAACTTCCCTTCGTGCCAGTTATTTTTGCCTTGGTTGATAGCTATAGGGAGGGATTTGACGTGTGTAATTATTTATTTCTAGTATAGCTACCAATTTTGTATTTGGCTAACAATTAACTGAATATTTTCCTCACTAGTACAGCCGAGCCTGCCGGTTATTCTTACAGAGCATGCAGTAGTAATATTAGAAAATATTTAACGTTTGATTTTAATACTAAAATACATATGCAGCATTTCGCTTTGCCAAAAGTTTAATATGAATCACAATTCTTGGGAAAAATTCAGCTGATATATAGTTTGTTGTAAATATACAGTTGACAAGAATGTACAATCCTGCAAGCAAAACTTTTATGGAATCAATAGATTTCATTATTCAAACCTTTAACTCTTGGTCTTGGTAGGAAATGAGAGCTAAACAATGAGTGAAAACAAACGAGACAAACGAATTGGGTTTTAAATTAGTAATAAACCAAAATAACTTCGTCCTTATATGGGATATGCTAAACATGAACGTTTTAAATACCAGAGAGAATGCGTTATCCGTTATCCCAGTACTTTACATTTCTAATTTTTATGTTCCTAACATAATTCATATTTCATAGGGCAAGAAATGACCCGAACCACATTCACGAGAAAACCTGTATTTGACCTCCGAAATTGTTCTATTTCCACGATCCGGGATCCTGCATGCAGAGTAACATGGCAACTGGCAACCATGCAAAATAATTTCCGCGCTCAGTTGTAATAATCATAATTATATGGGCGTGTGTGTGTCCATATGAGCCATGAGGCATTTAATAATGGAAATTGCTATTGTTCAATAGTGCAATTAGGTTATGATTTCACGGACGAGCGTCGGGAACTAAATCAGTAGATATACAACGACTGTAGTCAAGTATATTTGAACATATTTTTGTTGTGTTTAAGTAAATAAGCAATGTTTTTCAAGTATGTACTTACAAGTGATTATTTCCGCCTAAAAAAGGGCATAACATAATTACGTAATAATTATTGTTGACTGAGAATTTTTGACTACTGTCTGTAGTATAAGAAGAGATAATAACAAGAGAAAATCATGCTACCAAACTTTATTACCAGTAACTTCTAGGCTAGAAGTGCCAATGTTATATCGCAGTTTAGTTTCAATGCATCAACTGAAAGCAATAATTGACTAAGCAAGGTCAGCGGTGAATAATAAATAACCTTATTATTGAAGAAGGAATTATTGCAAAAGATAAGCATTGCATGATTTTTGTTCTCTTTCTCACAGTCACAAGCAACGTGTCAGAATAGACATGGTTGGGTTAATAGCAATTAATTAACCTCTAATAATAATTTTATTACTATTTTATTACCGTAATATATAATAACAAATTAATTATTATTATTCAAGCTGCGGAAGTCACTTGGAAGAACAAGCAAAACTTGGAATGTGTAGTTGCTCTGAACTCTGATAGTTGACGTTGGCCACACTGTATGTGTCCATTCGCTTAATTCGCTAAACATTAACCCGTACAGGCGTACACAAAAGCTTGAAAAAGCCCATTTCCAAGCAGGTTCAGTAATAATTATGTTGCTATAAGTTTGAAATATTTCCCATTATTTTTCTGTGCCGTTAAATACAAGCTAGTTTTTCGAAATCGGTTTTTGATTGTAACTTGCAACTCATACAATTACTTACCATACAATACATGCAAGCATAAGCAGTACTAATAACCCATTAAATCGATTACATGGATAAACAAAAGGGCTAATGAAGAGGTAGAGAGAGAGAGGAGCAGATTCAATAAGCGATTTGACTTCAATTTGAATATTCTAACTTTTACTTTAACCCATATATATATATGTCATTATTTTACACTAGAAATCACAATTCACACCAATTTTTAACAGCCATATTGCTATAAACATACTGGTAGTAATTATTAAATCAATTTTCGTATTTTGATCAATATGTATTATAGTTGGACGAACAGGTACTTCAAGCTGTAAACTCTATTACATAAATGTATGTAAATACAAAAGCAACTTGCCAGATAATAAAATGTATTATTAGCGTCCCAACCCAGCTGCTAACAAGCATTGTTTTAGAACTGTCACCACCTTTCCTATGAGTTTCATATTTTTAATGGATTGCTACTATCATTTGAATTAAGAATGCCCTTTTGCCGTATTGGCCGCCTTCAAATCCATGTTAAGATTTTTTTTTAAATTCTGGCATTTTCGGATTTTCCCTGAACTTTAAAATCCCGACTTTTAAATGGAATTGTAGCTGGCAAATTGTAGTTTCCACCCACAGGTACCCCCTGCAAAATCCCTTAAATTTTCATATTTTTTCGATCCCACTCTAATCATAATAAAGTATGAGCTTCAGGTAATAAAATCATGCAATATGCATTGTTTATATTTACCATACTTAATGCCTCGCATCACTACACACGGTTAATGCTCGGCTGTGGAACTAATTCAACTGCTATTTATCCAGCATTCCAACAGCTTCATATTTCCACATTCATAAACTAGTGTACCAGTAGCATTCGTGAAGAGTACCAGAAAACCACGAACGCTGATGTTTCTAATATCATGGAACCTTGATCGGAGGTAAAACCTATATAGAAACAAATTGACTCTGAAGCTTAATCCGTGGAGATGAATCCTCGGGTAGATTAATCCCCCGAAAATAACATCTCGAGGTGACAATAATCCGATGGTTTTTCCCTCGCTCCGACACAATACCTCTCTTGGCTGCAAACAGGCAAAATTATTATTTAAAAAATATGAAAATAAATGTGTGTGATTAATACTTTTTAATAAAATATATAGCATAAAATAAATTTTTATTAAAAACGTGTTGTCAGTATAAGTAGTAATAATAATAAGAAGATGCGTTTTTCTGACTCGCTAGAAGTAGTAGAATAATAATATTATAATCTAGTTTGGAATGATTCGCTTGCGCAAAAAATCAAGCTCGTATTAGCTTATTGTGATCCCACCTGCATTGGAAAAACAAGATTAATATTGATAGGATTAAGGAAGATTTGGTGATATCCGATACTTATGATGATCAATATTCATGATAATAATGATGCCAGGCTATATTAATTTTATAAGTAATTCATACGACTACATATTCACTAGAGGTGAGAGTTGGCATTTCCACCTTTCACTTCTTCTAATTCACGTTTCAGTTTAACTTTCACAATTTTCACATCACGTCACCTCCACCAATCACCAATACCACCATACACGCACACCAGCACACCTCAACGTCAACGTACAACAAAAATAAATTCAAATTATACTTCAAAAAGTAAGTTATACTTCAAAAACCATCATGCAATAATATGCAACAATGTTACCCGCATTATTAAATTACTAATTCCGCAACAAGTTTAGTGGTCACCAAAAAAGAATAAACAGTTGTTAGTCAATCTCAATCTCAACGCCTAAGTCCAACATGTGGAAACACGTTGTACAAGCCAGTGTATGCCAGCAGAACTATATGTAAAATGTAAGAATACAGTTCTTACATATAAGTAGTATGACAAGAACGGTCTGGCCAGGAATATAAGCCTGGATGACTGGTAAGTTTAGCATTAGTTTTACTTGGTTGGGTGATGTAATGCTAATTAGAAATAATAAAGGAGTTATAAGAAAACTCTGTCAGACCTGCGGGTATAAATCGGAGTATAAACCCCCCATTTATTTTTATTACTTGGTTGGGTGAGTTTTTCTGGAAAAATATTCATATATAATTCTGCAAAATAAGATATTATTGGATTTGAAGGTTGAATTAATTTGATGACAAATCAGGTTCCATCATGCTCGTCGTTCCGGTCTGTCGTGGATCTACATGATTATGAAGCAATACAATGTCACAGTTCTTAGCAAGAATAATAAATACATTATCTTAATCTGTGTCAGCCGTATGGGTTACACTCAAACCCGAAAGAATGGTCAAATTGATCCAATGCTCGTTAAGTCGCAACGTCCCCAAAAGATTCTGTCACTCAAACAGTAATCCATAGCCTAAACAAAAACCGAATTCAAAGGAAGTAAAATGGCTGAAGGAGTGCGATTTGCTGAAAGAAATTCCTACAAGAGGGATACGGCGGACCAAGGGTCGTTCCAAGAGCAATTTGCTGAAAGAAATTCCTATACGAATTATATGGAGGGCCAAGGGTCGTTCCAAGAGCAATTTGCTGAAAGAAATTCCTACAAGAATGATATGGAGGGCCAAGGGTCGGTCCAAGAGCAATTTGCTGGAAGAAATTCCTACAAGAGTGATAGGGTGGGCCCAGGGTCGTTCCAAACGCAGACTCAGCAGCAGGGATACGGATATGATCATATCAAAACTGAAACTGGCCAAGTCAGTCCGCAGCGCCCACCTTGTTGTACCCGCGAACAACTAGCGAATCTAACCGCAGATCAGTTAGAAAAATGTGGTTTCCCAGTTAACAGAGTGCCAGTTCCTGTAGCTGTAGCTGTGCCAGTCCCAATTACATGTCACAGACCTGCTGAAAGAAATTCTTACAAGAGGGTTAGGGCGGACCAAGGGTCGTTCCATGAGCAAATTGCTAAAAGAAATTCCTACAAGAATGGTATGGCTGGCCAAGGATCGTTCCAAGAGCAACTTGCTGAAAAAAGAAATTCCTACAAGAATGATATGGAGGGCAAAGGGTCGTTCCAAGAGCAATTTGCTGAAAAAAGAAATTCCTACAAGAATGATATGGAGGGCAAAGGGTCGTTCCAAGAGCAATTTGCTGTAAGAAATTCCTACAAGAGTGATCGGGCGGGCCCAGGGTCGTTCCAAACGCAGGCTCAGCAGGAGGGACATGGATATG
>JAQFXU010000551.1:0-48885 GCA_034693705.1 Spatulosminthurus flaviceps | reverse complement strand
AACTGGGTGTCTGTAATAGGTCCATTAAAAGGACTTCCGCAGCGTCCTCTTTTTGCAGCACGTACACACGCTGCGCTTAGGAACCCGATTATTCTATTCTATTCTATTCAATTAAATTCAAAAATAATTGAAATGCCAGTAAACTAAGAAAAATCCATTAAAAAATCCACTAAAAACTCAACTTTTCAAAACAAAACCTACTCCATAGAAAACCTTTGGAAAAATTTAACGGCTGGACAGAATGGTCCAATTTTTATATGGAAGTCCGCTAAAACTTACGCATATACAAGTACACACAAATATGTAAGAGAATTTACGCAGGGCAATCAAACCTGGCCCTTGTAACTCGTTTAACACATACATGCTAATACATCCCTACAACTTAATCCCATCCATACATTTAAATTTCAAGGTTTAACAAGCTCAAATCCTCGTAAAAATGACCTATATTTATAACTTTTCCAGGAAAAGACTCAAGATCCACTTGCCAAACTCATTACCCTATCCCTACACATATGTATTTACATGTTTCAGGGTTAACGTATGCTACAAAGTACATGTCAAAAATGTTTTTTTTTCTTACTCTCCATTATTTTAGATACCACTAATAGATGGACATCTGGAAAAAATGGTAAGTCTTCTTCCTCAAAAAGTCCTTCACCATCTCGTAGCTCTTTGGATTATGAGCCAACCCATGGACAACATGAACTAAGCACATCCTCCAAAGACATAAATTCTGATCCCATGCGTTTCTCCAACATGGCTACCCCCATCTCTCCCATGGAACATGAAGAGGAAACTTCCTCCAGAAGTGGCTCAACCCACGATTTAATGGAAAGGGACGATGACAATTTATCGGATGGAAATGAGTCCGAAAATGGATTGGATGATATTCCAAAGCGTAAACAACGTCGCTACCGGACCACCTTCACAAGTTATCAGCTCGAAGAATTGGAAAAGGCCTTTGCTCGTACTCACTACCCCGACGTTTTTACAAGGTAGTTCAACTTCCTTTGACATTTTTCCTAACCCTTTTCCCTCTCTCATATACTCGTTCTCAAATTTTTAGCAAAAGCTTTTTCTCTTGGTGTAGGTCCACGGTACACGCTATAGTGCTAAAAAAACTAAACAAAGGAATTATTACTGTTTGCCTTTATCTCTCCATATGCAAAGCCATACCTTATATGAGTATAGTCAGTAGAGTACAGAGGGAATTTCCTGCAAGGACTTTTAGACACAAGGCCAAAGGCTAAATTAATTAAGTTAGGAAATATGTTCCACAGCAGGGGACTTTACCTTTACAGAGAGCTCAGAGCAAAAGACACTGTGAGGAAAGATGAAAGGTGGAAAAAATTGGAACTTCCCCAGAGATAGAGTAGAGAGTGGGAAGGAAAGAAGAAGAAGAAGAAGAAGAAAAAACAGAAATAAATGAAAATCAGAGAGAATCGGAGAAAAACAAAGGGAGGAGGTGCGGTGAGAGACAAGAGAGTCAAGTATTTACGCAAGGAGAAAAAAGAGCGGATCAACAAAGTCGGCAAGCAACGTGGAGTCTTTACAGGGTGCTAGAAAACAAACCGTTGGCGGTTGGCGCCTCCTCACTTTTCCCTTCATTTTTCTAATTGTACTTAATCCATGCAATGTAATCACCCTAACAATACCATTACATGATTCCGTCCATTTCAACAACCTTTTTTTCCCCCCTCAATTACTTTTCCTCAATGTTATTTATTATTCGGATGTCAGAGGAAAAGATAGAGAAGAAGAAAAGTCAAAGGAAGAGGGGAAAAGATCCCATAGAGCACACTTGTCTTCTCATCCTTCTTTATCATTCTCTTTCCCTACTTGTTATGCACTTTGGACTGCTCAATTTAGATTGTTTCTCAAAAGGCTTCAAAAACAGCCCCCCCCACGCTCCTTACATCAATTCCTACCATTGACTCTCACATGTTTACTCTTCCTATAAAGCTCATAATGGATTAGAGATCCATCCAAAAATGCTGAGAAATGTCAGAAAAAAAGTCTTATTTGAAGATGAGTTGACACCGCTCTAGAATTAGCTCATTTCCCTTCCTCATCTCTGATGTGTTTTTTCCCTAGATTTGGAATAACAATAATAATTATTATTATTCCCCTCAACTTCTCACTCCTCCGCTCCTCATTATACCTCTTGGAAGGGATAATTATTACAAGGAAATGGACAATGTCCAGTTTGCCTCTCCCTTAATTTGACCCAACCATTTGAGAGTTTTGTTATGTTCAAAGTCAATTACTATCTTCCCTCTCATATCGGCGTGTCTTTTGTTCAAGCGTCTCTTCCTTTTGGCCTGACCCCAATATAATCTGGATAGGTAGTGGGAAAGTCCGAGTGCTCAATAATTACAGTATCTGCTCTTGGAAGAGAGGATGAGGGACGTGAAAATTGGAAATATGAAAAAATACAAGAATCGCATTAAGCATGGCAGGACAAATATTATTTACTCTTATTTGTATAGAGGAATTATTAGTGAGGGAAACTCACTTGGAATTCTAGGATTGTTTTGGAAGCTTGTGGACATATTTCGAGGCTCCTGCTATTTGTTACAATTTGGAAATAGCAGTGCAGTTATAGTGAGAGAGGAAACTGGATTTTTTCCCAATCCGCTAATTACGATGAAGGGAAAAAAATGATGTACAGAGGAAGGCATGTTAAAGAATGAATCATTTTTGATGGAGAGGAAGGAAGAAGTGAAGTTCTAGGGATTTCTAGGGCTCGTCCGTCCTTCTTTCTCTTTATATTATGTTTCTCTCTATGTGTGTGGAAATTTTTTTTTGGGAATGATTTATAAGTTTGTACAAGCTCATGGTTAATAACATATTCATCGCATTAATGTTTTGTATTTCAGGGAGGAGTTGGCGTTGAAGATAGGACTGACAGAAGCCAGAATACAAGTAAGTGTTAAATAATCGATAGATATAGGGAAGGACTATCCGGTTTCCTTTCCGTAATAGCATGTAATCTCCCTTGACGCCTGGCAGACACTTTTCAATCTATCTTTCCAAGTGGTTCCATTGAATCACTCCTGACTCCATCCCAACTTTGCCCATTAGATGTTACAAGAAGAGAGAGAGAGAGAGAGAGAGAAAACATACCTTTCCACTCTTGAGATTCACCAACGTGTTTCTTCCTTCCTTTGACTTAGCTCTATCTCCTCCAAGTCCCTCTAAATCATACATACTTTGTCCACCATAAGAACATCTCTCGAATATATCTTAGTCTTTTTCTGATTGTCCAAATTGTAATTGTAAATAAAATTAAGACCAAGCTCATATGTATGAGCTTCCTATGCTGGGATGATGATTCTACACACATAGTATGCGAGCCTTCAATAATCTTATAGCTCTGGTTTTCTACTGTAGTCCATAATATTATGTCTGGGCCCTGGAAGCTATACGGTGCATAGTGCCATAAAAAGAGCCCTTTTCTTAAAGGCCACGGAATTATTATTGGATTTCCAAGGGTATTTTATGAAATATAGGGTGGTCTTAAATCATTCACCTCGTGTCTTCCTTTCCCGTCCTTTTTCAATTGAGATTATGTGTGCTTTGAGTTAGAGATGAGCTTCGCTCCTAGTTAAGACTGACTCCACTTATTAGAATTAGTCCGGGGGTACGAGCCTTTTCTAATATATTTGAACAAGTAATTAAAAAGATGGGGTCCGATGAGTGAGAAATTCTGGGTAGTTTTAAACTACGAGGAAATATTTTTACCTTTTACTGCGCATGAGCCATAGGAAATGTTAACCTAGAAAATAGTAGAATAGTTGGGAAATGGGATGAATTGCTTGAACTTGGGTCGCTCTTAGTTAATTAATTCATGAAATACTAAATTGGGGGAGGAATTTGAATTGGAAGGAATTGAGGAAAAAAACATGAAGAGAATAAAAAAGATCCATGTGAAAAATGACATGGCGGAGTTCCAGGGATTGGGAGGATGTTGACTCGCTTAAATGTGTATTGAGACTGGGGAGACCATTTTTGGGACATTTTTATTATCATTGAATTGGGGGGTAACGGTGGACATAATTTTCGAAAATAATTTGAAATTTTACGGAGCTGAAAAAAAATGATTAAAAAATTGTAAGTTGATGGGATTTGTGAGAATTTGGGTATTTTTTGGGAAATTTTTTCCACACGTCCCTCCCTAAATATTATTTTGTATGGAGCGTTCTTAAAACGTGGGGAAATGCTGGAAAGAAGAAGTTTAGTGGGGGTGACAAAAGAAGGGCGGATGACATTTTGAGCAATAATACTTATGTTTTTTATTATAATAATGGGAAATTGACATTTAGAACAATGGGATGCGGCCATTTGTGCAAATTCGTTTCTCTCCCCATACTTTTTAACTGTTTACTTTTGCATGAAAAATGCTATTGTAAACTTTGCACTTACTCAGTACTAAATGGAGCTGGGTCCAAAGTTTTTTCTCACGGAGCATTGTTATGTGTACTTGAAAAAATTCTTTTTTATTGTTGTTCTTACTTATTGTTTAGAGTCTTGTAAGGCATTCGAGGATTATAAGTGATATTTTACTTATAGGAAATAATAATTATTCAAGTTTTAAATCAATTTCTGCATTCACTTGCATAGATAAAAAGAAAAAAATATATATAAAACAGTCTTTAAGGTTTTTTAACACTCCTCTTATTGGAATTGGTTGGATCAGCAGGGAATGTCGGCTTAAATGAACACCCATAACGTTTATGGTACATTGACCAAAGTCTCAGAAATCGCATGTAGAATTCTTTGGACTCGGGCAAATTATCAAAGGGAGGCTCCACCTTTTCACCCGCAACTGTACAAAACAAATGCATTTTTCCCTCTGTATTTTCCTCCTTAAATTGTCTCATTTAAAAAAACTATTGATCCATTACATTTTATTAACTTCATTGAAATGTTGAAAATTACTACCTTTTTCCGAACCTTCACTGTATTTGTCAGAATTTGGACCATTTTCATGTGGATTGGAATCTACAAAGGAATGAATAGAAGATTCATTATGAGTGAGAAAAACGTTTTTAAAAATTCAATGCTTCTCCATGCAGGGCATTTAAATAAATACTAATAATTTAGGAATTTCTCACGGAAAGCTTGTTGAGTTGATAACATGGGATTTGGTCCCTGGTTGTTCCTATTGTTATTGTATTGATTGCGATTGTTTTTATTATTATTGTTATTGTTCCGGAGCCGGAAGCCCGGTCGGAATCGATTTGTATTTTGTAAATTTTGGAATTGATTACGCAAGTTGAAAGGAGCTTCCTGATCCGTGTTGCCCCTTCCGAAGGAACTAACTGACGGGTTATTATTGAATTTATTATTATTATTATTATTATTGTTATTGTTGTTGTTATTGCGATTGCCATTTTGATTTCGATTCCTTGAATCATCAACGTTATAGCTATAGTAATTGTTGTTATTTTGATTTTGGTTATTATTATTATTATTGGCGTACACTTGCTTAGGCGAAACTTTCGGAGGTGCGTAAATTAATTCTTTATTGGGAGGCGGTGATTTGGAAGTTGAAGACTCATGGTCAAGATTTTTTGTATCATCTTGGAGAATGACACAGGCACCATCCGCCCCCGGAATCGGGACACAATTTTTCAAATGTTCCATCCCTGGGATTTGATAGAGGCTCGATGTTGTTATATTGTAATTTCCATTTGGAACGCTATTGGAATTCCCGTTAGGATGTTGACTCTCACTTGTTTGGTGGTGGTACTGGGGAATATTTTGTGTTCCTGCACTGGCATGATGTAAGATTTCAGGAGTGACTGTGAATTGCTCGGGTTGATTAAAACTATGTTTCATCATTGTATTTGTGATCTGTTGACTCTCAGTTTGAGTCTGTGTTTGATGATAGTTATTATTATTGGGGATGTTGTAGGGGTAGGTAGTGCTGGGTTGAAATCCTGTGCTCATGGGGACGGTTATTGAATTTTGATCCTTCCCATAAAGGGTTGTTGGGCCTTGAGATAATGCCCCATAGTTATTTGTTCCGGATTGGAAAGTGAGCACATCTACATTGAAACATCCTAGGAATCACATGAGAATTATCACTCCGTTTTGGATGTACGTTTTTAGTGTGACAATTTTTTATCTCTCTTGTAATATGTACATTAATTTTTACTGGGGAAGCAAATTCATCATAAAAGTTTTTTTTAAACATTGTAATATCAAAATTATATATTATTTTTCTCACCATTATTTTGAGCCTTTTTGTCACAGTCTGGGTTTGAAGCAGTAGCGGGCTGAAGGTAGGTGGGGTTAAATGTGGTGGGACTAGCGTCATCTGGTGAGCTCATGTGCTGACCTCTATCGTAATAGTAGGCTGAGCGTTCCCGTTGACCTTTGGCCAAGCTATTGATGAGCAGAGGGGAAGTGCAGAGGGAAATCTGGAAAAAATTTAATGCAAAATATAAACACAAAAATTAACATAAAAATTTTTTCTTTCCTTCACTAAATCAAAATTGGAGCTTTTAAATAAACCAATGCTTACGGTGAGAATAAGGGCTAACATTTCCTTTCTCTGAGAAGGAGATTCACCCTCTCAGTTTAATCTCGCTTAAATTTTACTCCTTTTTACTACACTTCCTTTAATTGCTAAAAAACTTCTCAATTTTTTTTACTCGCTCATGTTAAAACTACTGATATTGTAATTTAAATCCCACGTTTATCAATATGGAGGTGTCGCAACATAAGGATTTTTATTTTCTATAAAACTTTTCCCTATGGTTGATGAATTCTTTCAAAATTGACCGAGTATGAGTAGGAATCACAATTTTAGGGAAAGGAAGAAGGTCGATACGAAAGCCCTTGACAATCTGATGATCAGTCTTGGAATGAAAGGGAAATCAACGCGAGATTTATTTATAGAAGGCAATCTTATTGAACATTATAGAAAAGAGGTGAGATTTTAGATAGAGCTAATATCATTTCCCTTGTAAATTGGATTTATTCCCGTGGAACTAAGTGACATCTTGGAAAAAACCTATAATATAGACCATCATTTGAACTTGAATGTGATAACATGACAGATCCGTAAAATATTTTCGAGGAAAACCTCAATGGCTCCCAATTATTTCATCCACCTATGCTATATAGAGACTCATGCTCTAGCATAGGTAAATGGGAATTTCAATGGGAAACATTTACCATTCATATTGGCCTGGTTCCTATACTTTCTACAGATAAAGATTCTTGTACTAGAAAGAGAAAATAATCATAGAGGAATGGAGTTTTTGTGATTCTCTTCAATTTCCATTTACATCCATTCCTTCAATTTACAACAGCTCTTTATAGCTTGGAATAATTCTAATGGATTTTCTATGCCATTTTATGGAAGCCTCAAAAGTTCAATGAGCACCATTTTTACGCTCACAAAATCCCTACAAAATCTTCACCAAGTTAACGCTTGTATTTTCGAGGTCCCCTCCTAGGTTTCTCTCACGTATATTTTTCCTACAGAAAATTCAATTTCTAGCGCAATAATTCATAATAATATGAAAATTTTGAAAGAAGGACTACAGATTTAAGGGGGATATCTTGTGAGGTTCAAGTAGAACAAGCTTTTCTCCTCTCTTCAGCTAGCCAGCGCAGCGTATAAATAAAAAGTGAGAAAAAAAATCATGTCTGCTAAAATATTATTACTAATTGTAAAGGAGCAATTTCCTTCTATAGCTTCTCTCAGAATCCCCCCTCTTTCTCTCTCTCTCTCTCTCATATGTGAGTTACAGCTGGTTTTTTGGATACAATTTATATAGCAAAGTCCCATTTAAATGCACATACATTAACTTGAGGATTTACAACGTGGAATCCGTCACTCGTCTACTATCTTCAATATATAAAAATTTTATACATGTATGTACGTATAGTATAAAGTCATATGAGATCCGCTTCCTCCTCCTTATACACTCACACAAATATTCTGTATAGAGTCAATGGTTTAGAGTTTACATGATGAGTTTAGAGTTGGATAAGGATTGCATTGGAGATTTTCATATGGGAAGAGATGGGTCTCGAACCAGTGCCTTTTTCAACCTCTACCCATAAACTAGAAGGTAGATTAAGGATGGATGGTCTTTAATGTAATAAACTAATGCAAATTCAATCATGAAGAAAATAATTGGGAGAAGATATACGGCATTGCGTGCTTCTTAGGAACCATCGGGGGGTCCACAACCTCTTCGTTATTACCCACTTGTTCTTTCCTATGGTTAATTTTATCATGACAGTTTATATAATAACTCCTCTTTCTCTCAAATCCTCATTCGGACCAGTCCATTAGGATTCTCTCTCTCTCTCTCTCTATAGTAAATATACTCATATGTAAGGGAGAAAAATGGTCAAGTCTACAAAATCCTTATCCTACCATAACGTTTTTTTCCCAAACTCACTTCTCAACCACACATTACTATTTTCTCATACATAAAATCCTCTCCCTATATATTTCATATACCAAAAAGAAAAACTTTTTCGAATTAATCACTCAGGCTAAAAAGCACTAGGTCAAAGGTAGGAAGCTTGAAAACCCGGACCAGGACCATAAGTTTCCTCTTTATCTATTCCTTGAATAAATGCTTAAGAGCTTGAAGCATTATTATTATTATCTTAAATGGGAAACAATATGTTCTCTCTTAAATTTATCTTATTGTCATTATTTTTTCCCCAACTTTTGGTTCCAAGGAATTATTTATTGTGTATAATATTAAATTAAGATTATTTCAAGCTTCAATTATTATTCCCTTTTTTATTTCTCTCTCTCTCTACTTTTAAACCCAAGCAAAGAATAGTAAGTGAAGCTGAAAAATCAGGTAAAGCTCTTTCTGCTCAAGGGGGAAAGGGAGAAAGACAACTGTGAGAATTCCCTCAGACACTTGTTTACATCAATTCGTTATACTTTTGTTTCACTCCTGCTAATAAGATTCTTATATAAATACATAGACTCATAATTTAGTATGTGCATACATATGGGAAAAAGTTGAGTGAGGGATGATTCTATATGTAAATTTATGTAATTTGCTCAATATATGATTTTTCTATGAGAGGGAGAAACTTAAAAAGGAGATTTTATTTCCCTCATATAACTACACTATAACCTGTCAATGATCTTTTGTGCTTGTGTGTGTGTGTGTGTGTGTGTGTAAATTCGTATTGTAAAAACCCATTTGAGTTGGTTGTTGGTTCCCTATGGAATTACATTATCGTGGGATGAAATAGTTATACTGAGCAGTACTAAAGGCTCGTAAAATAATGAGTTCCCTCGATATTTTTCATTACGTACGAATTTGTTTAATGATTTAATGATAATTTACTGCCTCTCCACTTACTTTAAATGGGATGCAATTAATGTATTTATGCACTGTATTTTTACTACTACTACGTCGTCTCCTTCCATAACCTATAGCGTTTTTATGGGTGGGGCCTTAAATTTGAATCTGCATATAGGAAATGGCAGGGGATGGATTATTTTTTACATTACTTTTATATACTTACCTTACTACATATAGGCTATCCTTATAATAATCCAAGGTACAGGGGGCTAGCAGTATAAGTAGCTCATATAAATACATTACATAAGAGAGAAGTTGCGATTAGGAGGAGGAGGAGGATAATTGAAGAAAGTAGCACATTCCAGGGAGTTTAGTACAATATAAAAAATATCAATGGTCCATATAATAAAAGCCAAGGAATCCCACTAATCTCCCCAAGAATTTACATTTCAATAATGCATCGTCCTCCTGATAAAAAGCACTTGTGAGGAGGAGGGGAAAGGGTGCCATGAAAGTGAGGTAATTTTGTTTGTATTTATTTACGATTGTCCCAATGCTCTCTCTCTCTCTCTCTCTCTCTCTCTCTCTCTATTCTTCACTATATGTCTATACAAATAGGGAATCTAAATACCTGGACTCTTCCTATAGGGAAGAAAAGGTGGAAGAATGCCAAGAGAGGAAAAATATGAGGTTTTTTTTCTCTCTTCTTCCTCCTCTACTATTTTATACATGTAGGAGTTCATTTCAGTCACTATTTCTAAATGGAACAAGCAATTAGGCTTAATTACATAGCCATGTTTTCCTGATAAGACTAATTGGTTATAGATAGATACATGCATTGACAATGCATTCAACATTTCCCGAAAGAAAAGGCCAGGCTCCAGCCACCATAGTCTCAGAGAACTTGTCGCCTCTCTTCCAACACAGATATGTAACCCACCTTTTTTCAAATCACCATACAACAAAAAAAATCCCTTCACTTAAGCTCTACACACTACTCATTCTCTATAGTGCCTATGCTATCCCATATAAATCCCTATATTTACATCTACTCTCACACAAAAACTGAATCAATAAAGTCTCCGAGACACATTTTTCCCTCACACACACACACACACACACACACACACAATGTATTAAGTGCTCCATAATAAATTCTATATCCTCTCACATGCATGTACATAAATGTAGACAAATATTTTTTACAGCATTATTTTTACAGCCCTCAACCGCACATATGTATAAGATCGTGTAAAATTCTTCATCATCCCCATTAAAGTCACAGTAAAAATTAAACATTCACAAAAGAGAAAAAAATCGACGAAGTTTCCTTTATTTTCATTCCTCTTAGAATCTCATACCAAAGTATACATTTCTATTTTCTTACCTTCTCCTCTCATTCTAATAGGGTCAATTCCAGTCGTAGCAGGTTTGAGGAAAAATTAAAAATTCTCAAGGAGCTTTTACTTTCATGATGTAATTTGTAGGAGTTTATGTAGGGAGAAAAAGAAGAGTAGGACAAAAGCCACGTGTCCATTGACAGTAGAAAGGACTTTCTTCTCACACTTTACTCCTTGCTACCTGTTTTTCCTCCCTAGTTTTTCTCCTTACTTTGTACATAGTAAAAGCTACAGTAGGACAGGGTAGTTTGGACTGATATAAAATACATGGAGGATCCGGGCTGGTACATGTACAAGTTGTAGGGATACTTTAGCATGTTATTAGAATTTCTCAAAGAGACGACTCAAGAGTTTTGTATGAGAAGAGACTGGACAAGTGAGATTTACTCCTTATCTAGAGAATCTGATGTGGATGAATGGATGAGAGTGTGGACGCACGAGGCTTATACTATGTGTGTTTTGTAGGGGGAAAAAAGTCCTTGTAAGAGTTTAGAATGAAAATACCTCGGAAGATTTATCAGAATTGTAGTTGGAGAGTGTGCTTCCATTTAGACAATAATAATGCGTACAAGTTAAATAGCTATCGCTAAACTTAAGTGGAATTATATATTTGATGCGTTGACGCCTTGGAGAAGCAGCCTTTTCAGAGACAAAGGGAAGAAAAGTAGGTATAGTGTGTGTTTCCTATAATGTGATTTCCCCTGGTTTTATGCATACTAAAAGACTAGACCCCTTTTCTTCTCTTGATATTTGGAGTTGTTTCCTATAAGACAGGGCCAGAGGTTTTTGGAGACAGAGATCGATAAAAATTTACAGCCTACTTGAAAATGGCTCTTTGAACTCTTTCCACTTTTTCCCCTCTTAATGGTGTGTCCTGATAGAGGTAATGGAAAATGTAATGGTGGTGAAAGGCAAGCACTTTGGGATTGTTTTATGCATACATTTTGAGAAAAAGTATTTATGTTCATGTTTTTCATTGTTTTCAATGATTGTCAAACCTTTTTTTCCCCTTCCGTTCTCTCTCTCTCTCTCTCTCTAACTCTTATTCCCTTACCTTTAAATGAGAAGTACGTGCGCCATGACTTGATGAATTCTCTTATTTCTCAATAATGTAAACATAGAGATTTTTATGTGACTCAAAACTTATAGAATAGCTTTTAAAAGATATTTAAGGAATTACTTTTTAGAATTTATCTCCCCCTAATTTTTTTCTCTCTCACTATATAGTTAAAATACAATAGGAAGATTCTATAGGTATTTTCCTATGCTCAGAATCTCTCCCATCCTCACTCATTCACAAAGGTTTAAAAGATGAAAGCATTCCCCGGTCCCTCTTAACAATTCGATTACCTCACAATTTAACTTCTCTCACTCTTATCAATTTCCCTAAGTATTATTTTATTATGGAGAGGGGTCTGGAGCCAATGAAGCAAAAATAAGTTTCATGATAATTTCTCTCCTCCTCCCCAACAATTATTTGATTTACCTTTTAAACGCAAGTTTTTTTTATTACATCTCTCTCTCTCTCTCTCCTCACAGATTTTTACTTTATCCTCTCCTCCATACTATCTACACTCTTTAATGGGGTATAATAGAATTGTCGTTAAAATCGGATATTATTTCCTGATTGCTCCGTAATTCTATAAGGCCATCATCTCCCCCCAAAAAAATACACACATTTCTTTCCTAAATTTAAAAACTTATCATTTGAGATTAGGAGGTCGTTAGAGCTAAGGGCTTTTATCACTACAACCATACGGACATTTTTTTAAAAGGTGATGGAATTTTGAGAGTGTAGAAAAAAATGATCTACTTTCTATATTACGGAGTGAGATTTTTCAAAGTATGGAGTTTGTGCAGCAGTAAGGAGGAGATACTATACAAAAAATGGGGAAAGGACTTTTCTAGTAAGGAGAGTAATTAAAATGTCCTCATTATATGAATAATTAATTTTCTTGAAGAGGAAAAAAATTGATTAAATTATATTATAGAGGAGAAAATAATGTATGGGATTGAGAGAGAGAGAGAGAGAGAGAGAGAGAGAGAGAGAGAAGATTATTATTACTCGGAGTAGCAAAATAGTAATTACAAGTTGTAATGGAAAGTTTACATGGTTTTTCTAATAGTAAGCAAGAAGTGGAAGTGTGCATGAGGGGGCTAATGTATTAATAAATGTGGAAAAAAGGTTGTTGTTCATGTGCGTGTGTGTTTCTCTCTTTGCTACTCTTCTTCTTCTTCTTAAAGGTATATTCTCCCCATATATTAAATATAGCCAATACATGCTTATACAGTGATACACGAGAAAAACGAGTAAGGTCCCTACACATATGTATGTATGTTCAATGGGTAGGAATGGAATCCGAGGAAATTTAATGTCAAAAGGAAAACAACCTGGCGATATTCTGAGTGGTCATGGAAGTTATTTACTCTCAGCTTTTAATTTGTAACGCAGAGGGGGGTGGTTCATAAAACAAAACGGTTGTATCCTATTATTACGTTCAACACCACTGATGACGACACGAGAGCACATGTATGGCCAAATCCTATAGGAAAAAAGTCCTTCTATACAAAAACTTATTTTTCTCTCTTAAGAAAAAAGAAGGGGGGAAAATTATTATTATTATTATTACATTATACCAAAGAAGAGAGAGAGAGAGAGAGAGGAAAAAATAGCTCTCCCTTCAATCTCCATTTCTAATCCACAACTTTTTCAAAGAGAACTCCTTTCAATTTACTTGATTCACTAAACCTACACCATTCATCCTTATAGTAGTAAGTACACATATGAAAAGTATACATTCTTCCAAACTCTATAAAAAAAATCACTCCAAATTATGTTAAGTTTTTTTTTCCAGACTCCAATTCTGATTAGACTATGATTTATTTGAGGGATATGTGTAAAGTAAAGAGCAGGGGAAACTCGAGTGAGAGAATTCTTATAGGAGGAAATTTTTTCTTGGAGGTTCCTCCATTGCGCATTGAGAGTCATCTCCTTATTATTTAATATTGTTAAAAAGCACATAAAGTTGAAACGAGGTTGATCCTAATGGAGGATATTTCTTGGTTGATGAAAGGTCTCTCTTCTCCTTTTATCACAATTTATCTGCTCACAATTCTCAGCCTAATCAGATTCCTTCCCATAAATTTATTTTTACTTCCCAAAAGTCTCATGTTCCAGAGAGAAAAGGAAGAAATCCAATTGCATGGATTTTAGTATCATGGGATTCTATACTATGGAGTAGAAAATTCATGTGTACAAATGGTACTTGAGCAATGATACAGGCGTTTTAGTAATGTTACATGGAGGACTACCCAATCCCTGGGAAAGGATAGAAATATTAAGCTTATTCTCCATTTATTATTGGCCATGGCTCCTTTTAGTGCTTGGTGTTCTTTAGGTGGGCTCAAAGGTTTGAAAAAAAAGAGTGATTTTTTTTCCTAGTCTAGATAAAAAGGTTGTTCATATTTCCATAAGGGGGTTAGGAAAATAATTGAGTAGAAAAGTAGAGGATTAGATTTAGTTGGATAAATTATCATTAGTTCATTTGATATATATACTCGAGCAGGGGCAGAGAGAGAGAGAGAGAGAGAGAGAGAGAGAGAGAGAGAGAAAAGTAATGAGAAACTTTCCAGGTTTCGATTGAACACATTGATAAGAGAAAATCCCATATAGGTAAAAAGGAGAACCAATGGTAACATTTTATATTCCCTAGTCTGCCCACTTAATACAGTAGTAAAAAGGAAGGAGGAGATTTTTTCTATAATATTTCTCCCAACATATATAGAATCCTATTATTAGAGCGTAGTACGGGGGTGGACTCTCGAGCCTTTATTTACTTTTTTATATTTACACAAGCCTCAGATTACAACTTGGCTTTTTTTATCCTTTAATATTTATTAAGCGTGTGTATATTTCTCTCTCTCTCTCTCTCTCTGTTCAAGTCAACTTGAAAATTGAGATATTGCATGCGCTTGTTCGGTTCTCTTTGCAATTGTGTGTGTGTGTGTGTGTGTGTAGGATTGGCAATGAGGGTGGACCTACATGCAATGATTATTAGTATTAAAACAAAAGTGTATAATGATTATCAGGTAAAGTTAGCCAAGCATGTGAGAGATGTTTGTCAGTTCCGACGGAATATTAATGTAATTCTCTCAAGAGAGAGAGAGAGCCCAAGTGAAATATTTTTTTAAAAAGCCTTTCAAATTCTCACAGAGAGAGAGGAAAGGTATGGGGAGAGAGAAAAAATAACAAATCTACAATATATTCCTTAATTTTGTTTCATTTTTTTTTTAGCTCCTGGAGAAGAGTGGAGCTGGCTTGTGTGTAGATCTTAATTACCTGATAGGCCAGCCGCATTAGGTTGAATTCATTTTTTACAGTCAAGCGTATTAGCCATATATTTTCTCCATAGATTTACATCTCTAGCTTAAGTCTCTCCTTTATTATTATTTTTCCTATACAGTAGCTGACACGAGGCTGATGGAATTAAGGGGGAAAGTAGTTAAAGTGTAGTAACAGGTTGGAAAGGCTGGAATTCCTCATTTTTCTTCTTCTAAAACCCCCCCAAAAATTCCTATAATTTTTTACCTGTACGAGTAGTCCTATATAAAAGCCTGCTATTTGCTATGGCAACAGCTATAGAGTTAGAGTAGTAATTGAAAGAAGGATATGCATGTGAAGAATGAATGGAGAGCAGGAACTGGTCCGAGAATTTATTGCCCTCATTTCCCCATCCCTTGTATGACTTGAACTATGGCAAACGCCCGATAAAGACTAAACAAATGATAATTGTCGTTATTAGTTTGCTATCGGATTTTCTATCAAAAATCCACCAAGACTTATTATTAATATTTGCTTTTATGACCCCTCGAGAAATTGCCACAAAACCAACATTGTTTTTGAGCCCTCTTTTGTAACGGCAATAGGTCATCCTATTCATGTGGGAATTCTATTAGCGCTTATCTCAACAAATTTTTCATGGTTGGAAAGTCGTGAAACCGAGGACTATATGCACCCTCAACAAAAACAAAACTCATCAGAATAAATACGAAGCAACAATTTCTCACAAAACTTTTTAAATCTTACACCAAAAAGCATTCATTTTATGTACGAAAATCCCTCAGAGCTCACATAAAACAAATCCCATCATTTCTTGCTATTGTAATTCACTCAATTACACTCCAACATTTTTGTATTTTTTATTTATTTTTCATACAGGTTTGGTTTCAAAATCGTCGAGCCAAGTTCCGGAAGAATGAGAAGACTCCGAATTCGATATTTTTAAATCCAAGCCTGAGTATGGGAAATCATCAGCCCTCACCGGGTCAACTCCCATTTGGATCGCTCTATATGAGGAAGCATGCTCAAATGGAAAGTCTGTCCTCATCCTCCTCCCACATGCTTCCACACCGAATCCCTCATCCCTGGAGCTCACATTTGTCCTATTTCCCATCCCTCGCATCTCATCACTCCGCCGCGGCTGCGGCCGCCTTAAACTACCGAAATCAATTTCTAAATCCTGCCGCGGCTGCTGCTGCAGCCGCCTACTTACCCGGTCCACCGTCCTTTCAAAATTTATTAGCACAATTAAATGGAGCATGCGCCGCGGCAGCCGCCGCCTCCCAACAAGGAAATCTCCTTCCAAGTAATAATTCTCTCATGACAAATTCCAATAACATTCTCCTCCGATCCCCCTCACTCCTTCCATCACCTAGTCCAGAGAATATTGACCGGCCTCGGACTTCCAGTCCCACCGGAAGCAACAGTACAAAAGGTGATGGAAGTGAGAATGATTTCCAGCTCGGCATGACCGACAGTCGTAATAATATTGTACAACTTGAGAGTCGCAATTCAAGTATTCATAATTTAAGAGTCAAAGCAAGGGAACATGAAATGACTTTAGAAATGCTTCGGAATTCTAACACTGACTTTGTTTCTAGTTGAGAGTCTCACAACAAATTAACATTTTTTTTTATAATTCATTCATTCATCGCCGGGCCATTCCTCAAATGCTCAGCCCCTATTCACAGGAAGGTGAAGGCTTTCAGGAGCTTCCCTTCTCCCACAAGGGAATTCCCTCTTTTCACCAACTAACAAAACACACCTTTAATTTTCCTACCATTACATACGTAGATATCTAAACTATCCAAGTACCATCCTTTTGGTTAAAAATTACACACACGTATCTATTTATACATAAAATTAAACACCCAAGATAAATGCACCTTCCATTTGCAACCATTCTATACAGCCTGGACTTCCTACAGGATACACAGCACAAAATGTTATGTCGAGGATACACAGCACAAAATTTTATGTTGAGGATACACCGCACAAAATGTTATGTAGAACGTTTACAGTTTGATGGAAGGATATTTTTTGAAGACGTCAAAGTGTTATAGAAGGTGATTGGGAAAAAATCCTTGAGCTAAAGGAATAATAATAATAATCCTTTGGAAACTCCGAGCATGTAAAAACATGTCCATAGAAAGTCATAAACGAATTAAATTGTATTGAGTAGGGTTATTCATTATGGAGCTCCGTCCTTTGTGTGCCCTGACATTAGTTTCAATAGACACTTCACAATATCAAATCAAATCAGGTCAATCAAAGGTTCTTTGAAATGGTCTCATGTAAGAGGTTGACTTTAATATTACATATTAGTATATTTAATTTTATATAGAAATATAACCTATGAACATACCATTACTACTAATTTTGACACTTGGAATCATAATCCTTACGAGGAACATCACATTCATCCTATAGAAAAGTAATAGCTATAGTGTAAAGTACTACATTTGGAATATATGATTTTATAATGCTAATTTTCTATAAGAATATATAAAAGGTTTTAATGTACATAAAAATAACACTCGTCAAAATTCACTTTTTTTTTAGTACGTATGTACATGTATATTTAAGCTATGACTATAATTACTCCTATAAATCCAACAATTTAAATTCCTAATCCCGCCATTGTATTGATATGGTTTTGTAGTACTCTTTCTCTATTTTGAGCATGACATAAAAACCATTGGAGAATTTCTCCAATGGATTATTAATGTAATGATAGAAATAGCTATAGGGAAAGCTTACTTTCATGTATTGTTAATATAATAGTAATAAGTCCTAATAATAATCATAAATAGAGCAATTAGCCTTTAATTCAATACTGGATGATATTGCAAAGCACATATAAGATTCCATTGACACTTGTCACTTTAATTCTCTCTCTCTCTATGAATTCTTCAATGGATTTACCCACTAAAAATCTCTCTGTCAACTTATCCACTGAGTCCAAAAGGAAATCTCTAGGAAATTAAGTATACAATTTCTACTATACATAACAAAATACCTATTTTTAGTTCCATCATTTTTCTTACAGTATTAAATGTACATATACAACTGTAGTTTTATTATAAGTTCTAGTGTACCAATCAGTATTTACTTTTGTACTGTCAATTCGAATTTAAATTGTGACTCACAATTATTATAAATATTATTTAGCACTTACAGCCTATATATTTATACATGAAGAATGTCATAGAAGGGGAGAATCGAGTTGAGATGATTTGCCTTTTCTGGCTTATCCCATACGTACCATTTGTAAGTATTGCGAAAATTATTATTGAAATTCCTAATCCCAATTTTTATGTTAATTTGCCTATATTTGGTCATGTTTTCTCTCATTCCATTATATTAGCATCCCCTATAAGTTTAGCGTCATCAAAATCAAGCTCCATTGTACGATGATGATATTTTGTATACTGTCAAATACTGTACTGCTCTAACATAAGAATAGCATTAGAATTAATTACAATTACTAGAATTTTACACCAGCCCATATTTTACCACATGGGTTTTTGTTATACTATACGACTTTTGATCCTTATTCTTAATAGCATATAGCATAGTAAAGAATTCCTAGTGCTAATTTTCCTACTTCCTCCTCCTAATATAGTAAAGCACAAATTCCTTTCCCCCCTTTAGAGGTAATGTAAATAAAAGTATTGCACCTGAATTATTTTTCCGCTCCGTAGAAATTCGTATCATCCTCGTAGATTCTAATTTCACTATATAAGTTTTGTTGTAAAATTCGTATTAATTCTGATTGGCAGGGAGAAATTGAATGGGTGGATTTTGGAAGGTGAATAATAATAATAAAATTAAAGCAATAAAAAAGGAATGTGACTATGAAAAGGAACTTGATCATTTTTTTATCATGGATTTTTTGGATAAAATTCGAATTATTACACGATACATACATAGGAAAAAAGCATGGGATGTGCATAGAATGCTAACAAGTCCACGTCAATGAGATTGTACAGGGAGAAGGTAAGACATTTTTGAAAGGAAGAATCAATAATAATGATTGAAGTAAATAGAAAATGAATTTCGAATTGAATCATTCATTGGATCTTGCTTGAGGATGAAGGGCAGATATGAATAAGATCAAGAATAAAGGGGAGGGATTCCACTCTGGAGGAGATATACCATGGATAAGTGATGAGGCTGATGAAGCTCAGTGAGTGAGTGAATATCAGTGTTGATTGTTGTAGCCGTGTAAAATTCCTTGTTATGGAACAAGAAACCCCATGGGAAGGGAAAAGAGCCGACATGGACCACCCTTGTGGATCCACAGGAGTTGACAAACATTCATGAACCGTAATGAACCTTTGATTCCTTGTAAAAGTCCTCTCACAGTGTGTTCCAGGATATGTTACTGAGAGAGAGAGAGAGAGGGAAAAGAAAAAGAGCCGAAATTAGCTACAACTTGTAACAACTCTTCAACCACTCAACCAAAACCCTTCCTTCCATTCATCAACAACACAAAACTAAAACTCATATCAACAATTCCTTTTTTTCCACAAAAATAACTTTTTTTTTTAAATCTTAGCATTTTCCTTCTTTTTTTTTTATTAATTATTACAACAACAAGTATTTCAACATCCAATTTTTTTCTCCCTACCTTCACACTCATCTCAACCCTTTCCACAAAGTTTCAGGTGGTCTCTCCCTCTTTCCTCTCAATTTGGTGACAGGGCCATTTCAAAACCTTTTCCACAATCTGCCCAGTTTACTCCAACCGGTTTTTCCTTTCATTTGTTTCCATCACACACATAAGAATTTATGCACATGTTCAGCTCCTTGTATCAAATTCATTTTGTGAATAGATTAAAGAGTCCATCCCCTGCCTAAGTAACTCACCCAGTTGGGCTATTAATTCCCCATATTAGAGGACTAAACCAACTTTTATATTTTATAAGTCATATTATAATTTCCGTATGGGCATTGGTTATTGAGCAATTAAATGGCAAAGTTTTGCAAAAATTCCATCACGGACAACATATCTTTTAAAATATTGATTTGAAACCTTTTTTAAAAGATATGTTGTCCGTGATGGAATTTTTGAAAAACTTTGCCATTTAATTGCTCAATGGCCAATGCCCATAAGGAAATATGGTGGTTACCGTGGAAAAGCTCTCGCCGAGAGCTTTTTAACGATACCCACCTCATGAGAATCCGAGGGAGTCATCACAGCATAAAAAATAAGCTTCGGGATGTATGTGCATCCCGAAGTTTGAGAGGTTGTTTAGCATGGGAAAGTGCATAGGAGACAACTAGCGGCTACATACAAATAATGTACATGGTTTTTGCTACACAATCCAGTTTTTACATTTTTATTATTGTTGCCCACTTTTTGGTATTAAACCTCGCCAAAGAGACTGTATCGCCATTTGCTCCATGTTAATGAAATCGACATTTATAGTCATGGTGAGTGGTGCTGTGTAGATGGAAGGGCCAATTTTTCAAAAAAGATGCTCTTTTATATGTAAATCTCGAAAATTGGTTCAAAATATTAAAATTCGCAAAATCGATATTTAGCGAATTTCAACTTTTCCGCTTTTTTTGAAAAGGAGCCACAGTGGCACCGCTAAAAATTATTGTTGAATATTCTGATGAGAATAATTCCTAAATGCCAACCACAGTATGTTCATACCATGTTATAATTAAGGCATAGAATCGAAATCCAAAGTAGCCATCCATAGTTAAGATGGTCAGTTAAGCCTAATGTTTGTTTAGGACCGTTTACTTAAGGCTACTCTTGAACTTTATCCTATGAGTCATAATGCATGCAATCTTGCTCCTCTTTTGTTTTTCCTGGAACTTGTAATTTAGGACGCACACTTATGACAAATAAATCAGTCTCTCTTTTACTTACAATTACTTAGCACTTGACTTTTTCCTCTCAGCTTATTGAGCATAACACAAAATATTCCAGCGAAACACAACAAAAATTGTCATTTAAAAAAATATTTTTACCAAGAGAAAAATATTTTCCTCTTTTTGGAGTTTTAGCATGGGCAAAGTATAGAAGTGAGTAAAATAGTAAGGAGCCATTGGCTGGGATGGGATAGGAATCACGAGGCTAAAATCCATAGGGACTTCCTCTCTATTTACATTACGCGCTTATATTGACATGGCCATGTTAATCCATAGGCCCTTTCCAAAGTCACCACCCACACATTAACAAAGGTCTACACAATAATAAACACATGCTAAATTATAGGAGCTTTGTACACACGAGCGTATGTACATACTTGAACAAACCCTGCCAACTCTCCATGTTAATTCATAGGGATTTCAATTCCTAAAGAAATATTTGTGTTCCTACACAATAATGCTCTAAGAATTAGCCTTGTAATCCCTCCAGATGACACTTTTACCCTGCCCAGCCAATGGCTCCATACAATCTACTGACCTACAACCTTAATCTTTAAAAAGCGCTCTATATAGAGAGCCCGTGTCCTGGGGAATTTCCCTCCAAAAATTTAACGACCCTAATGCTTTAATTAATAATGACAGACTCACCCTACTTTTTAGCACAATGATTCTCCCGAATCCCTCTCTACAAATGTCAAAGAAAAATCATAAGAAAATTCAATACACCAAAATGACAAAACAGTTTCCTCAAAAGTTACATAATTACCACAATACATTGCAATGTTCAAAATGCCACCACTCAAAAATTCCAATGATCAAGCTCCTGCTCTCTTCCCTACTAATGGTAATGAGTATCTTGAAACTTAATTATTTTTCCACTTAAAAAAAACAGTGAGCGAGGTTGGATTTTAAAAACTATTTCCCTCTTGAAGACAATAGTCCTCATACTTATTATTACTACTCCAAGTCTCACAGCTCCAGATAAGTTCCAAAATATAAGTAATGTTTCGTGTAAAGTCCTAAAATTAATTCCCATAGTCTCATCTCTCTCTCTCTCTCTCTCCATCCATCCACACACCTCTCCTCTCTCACTCTAAAGCTTTTAACACAAAAGATACTCTCTATCTTATCCCTCTCAGATTCCCCTAAATGCAACCATATCTCCCAATAATAGCTACACACACAAAAACAATCAGCATCTATTTACTTTTTTTTCTCTCGTACCCACCAAAAAAAACAACAACAAAAATAAAAATCAAGATGAATCACCTTCAATACATCAACCTGTAAATCTCAAGTTGTAAACTTTCCCAAAATGAGAAATCACCATTTTTTTCCCCAAAAAATTAACCCTTTTATCCCACAAAACATCAGCTTCTCATAAATATAACATCCCTGGAAGAATCCCGGCACGATCCCTCAACATACTAAAAAAATTGTACATTTTTCAAGCTACAAACTTCATTTAAATTGTACACATCAAAATACATACGAGTAAAGCATGGAATAGGAGGCACAAACTTGATTTTAACCAGTACAAAAATCCACTTATATTTTTAAACCTTACGCTTTTACATACATATAAATACAAAGGTAACAATTTCTTGAAGAAAATACATATTTATACAAGAAACACTGTAGGGAATATGGGAGAGAACAAATATTAATTTCCATTGAAAATAATAATAATAAGAAAAGTGGAAGCCCAGGTTGTGAGTAAGAGAGAGAGAGAGAGAGAGAGAGAGAGAAGATTGGAAGAGAAGAAAAGTTGTAAATGATTTTTCTACAGGGCCAAAAGGGTGACTTGCTAAGTGGTTTTGATCGTGACATGATGCCATTTGTCTCCCATAATTGACATCCCAGTCAGATTTCACAGTCATTCATTACATCAGTTAGCTTTAGTCTTCACTTTGGTCTTGTTTTTTTTCTTCTTCATATATTTCAAGTAAATAAAAAAAAATATCAAAAAAATATTTTCTTAAATACCTTCATATTACATATATGTATCTCCCACAGCCAAGATATAGGGATCATGATAGAGTGTCCAAGTCCTATACCATAAGGTAAGGATATTCCTATATACGATATTCATATAAAAATTCATTCTCTAAGAAAACAAGCTCAGTCTTGAAAGATCAAGCTTGATCTGTAAGGGGAGTTAAGGAAAAACAACTCATTAATTCCTTTCATGGCTAATTCATTAATATTACCCTCTAATGAGCTTTTTACAATCAACTCGTGTGGCAAGATGTTAATCAAGAGTAACACAGAAATGGCCGGTCAATACGCAATAATTACTATGTAATGCCCTGCTCTCTTCTTCACATTTTATTTTTTCTTTCCTCCCTCTTTTTTCTCTCTCTCCAGTTTCATCTTCCTCCTCTCCCTACTACTCTATACACTTCACTTTACTCCCATCTCCTTCCAATTATCATTTTTGCACTCACGAGAGAGAGAGAGAGAGAGAAAAAGAATTAAAAAATTCCATTAAGTAAAATAATTCAAGTTCATCCCTTTTAAATTAATCACGTCCTCTCTCTCTCTCTCTCTCTTGCTGTGAATCAACAATGATCTTTTCACCAGAGTTATTTGCTCTTTTAAGCCCATTAAAAAACCATGGTGAAATTTTTTTCAGGGAAGTCACACAACTTACACTGTATTACAATCCAAGCTATGCCATAACCATTGAACCCAGAAATTTTCATATCATAATAATAAAATGCCAAATAAATTTAATTCTCACTTGATTCCTTATGATAATAAGATTTAAAAAAAAGAATTATTTCCCTATTTAAATCTTTGACTCTATTAAAACGAATGAAAAGTCCAGTAGCCATTGAAGTTACATATTAAAGTGCATTATTTTTTTTCTCTTCTCCTCCTCCTCCTCTGTGGACGTCATCTAATAAATGGTAATTTGACAGGTATCTTTCACCGCTCTGAATCACTTAATGCACTTGAACATCTAATGAATTTAACATCCAGGTTAATACCAATACACACTCTGCCTCTGGGAATTATCAAGCTTATGGGAGATCCTTTCTTTCTTATGTACAAGTCTTTTCAATAGTAATGAAAGCAACTATAGTCAAAATGTGATTAAAGCTTGATCACTCCTCTTGAGTGGCAGTGTGTTCTTGTTGTGTGTGTGTGTGTGTGTGTGTAAAGGTAGCCTGTAGGTTTCCTTCAAGAATTTAACTTTATCTATATGTAATGCCTTGGTATAGGATTCAACACCATAAACATTTGCATCCAGTGGGGTTTCATTTCAAGAAAAAGAAGCAGCATTGGTCTTGTAACCTCGGACCCACAACTTCATTATCATGATTGGCAGTTTCAATTAACATTATGAGCAAATGGTAGACCTCCTTTGAGCTCATATGATGTTTTACGCTCGTTCTCTCTCTCTCTCTCCCTCTCTGAGGGAACGGATGGACAGGCTTGGAAAAAAAATTAACTTCCCGAGAGCATAGGGACCTTACACATTCAAATTGTGTATGTGTTTTAATAAGTAATGACTATAGATGAAAAAGAGTGACTTATGCATGAAAGATACAGAATCTTTATATCGCAATCCCTATAGAGAGTGTAAGCTTCAAGTACTAAAGGAAAGAAGACATACATAAAAAAAAGTACATACCTCGGCGTAACTTTTAATTTCATATTCAAAATGTATGAAGAATGTGAAGATTCCTGCTGGCACTTAACATACAAGACTCACGGTAGTAGATAACTATACACATATGCCTACATGCTAAAACTATATGGGAATCCTTGCGACTACCATTATTGGTTTTAGTACATGTGTAATTTCCTAATACTAATACATATCAAAAGCGAGTCAGACCTTTAATGCCTTCTTATGTAGAAATCCGTTAAGAATAATTGCTCCTCCAACATACCTGTCATTTAGCATGGCTTCTCTCCTCTCATATAAGGTAAAAACTTACATGCACACAATTTCCTATGAAAATCCTATTATAATTACAAATGTATAGAGAGTATCAAATCCTTCAGAAGATGTTCTTTCAAAAGTTACATTATACTATATAGCACACGCAGTATAAATGCTCAAGCCCTACATTAACAATTTGTTCATACTCTAATGCTATGTACATACATATAGGAAAGGCTATGGATCCAGACAAGCTTGTTTCGTAGCCTATAAGAGTTAGGTAGAGAAGGATTATTTGGAATGGAAAATATATAAAAATGTCTATTGCGCCAGAGTAAGATTTAATGAATGTAATTAATCTCCCGTCCAATGACTTCCACCGATTGTGAACTGAACAAAAGCCTTCACAGTCTGAAGCTGATCTTATCATTAGATTATTATTACAAGCCCATTAAATACTTGTGGAGCTTTAGACTCAGACAAAGCAAATAAACTGACATTTTCCCCCCTCTTGTCTTACAACAACATGATCGATTTCCTTGGCTCTCTCTCTCTCTCTCTCTCTCTCTCTCCTACAGGAAATCGACTCATAGGATCTTTTTTTGTTACTTACTTTTTTTCAAAAAATCCTCAAGAAGAACTAAAAAAAATACCAAAGAAATTCATAACTTTTCAATCTCATTCCTTTAACGTCATTTATGACGTCCATGGAGTGCTAAAACTTTAACATTTCCAATACCCCTTTCCATCCATTGACACTACAAGAAACTACAACGTTTGGAGTAAAAAAGCGACAAAAATCTCTTCCTTTCATCCCTTCCTTTGAGATAGCTCTCATCAAATTAATATTTTCCCTAATAATAATAATATTAATATAGTGATGAGAAAAATTAAATTTGCATTGATTTCAACATGTTTGATTAGTCAGGAGTAGAGAGGAAGTCAAATTAGTGGGGAAGAGCTTATTATTGAGAATCCTGAGTATCTGGAAAGAGTAAAAAAATCACATTTCTTTAAAATTAATAGGGGAAAAATCCAGAGGCTCAAAATGACTTAAAATCCATTTCATTCAAGAACATCAAGCAGTACTATTTTTATACATGGAAAAAAAGTACACATAGAAAAACACATAATGTGGCTCTACGCATTATACTAAGAATCCTTATTATCGTATCAAGACAATGGGAAGGAAAAAGATATGAGAGAGAAATGATCTAGTAAGTTTTTTTTTTTAGTGAATAGCGGTAGTGTTTAGTATTGGTTATGACTTTGACTCCTTCTTCCTTCCTTCCATGGGGAAGGGAGAGGAAAAAAGCTTGTTTGTTAAGCTTTTCCACTTGATTACCATTATATGTTATTGTTGGACAGTGTTTTTTTCCAGTCTTCAAACACTCACCGCTCATCACTTCATATCCTTCCCACAAATTAGCCTTCATTAAACATAGCCCTAATTATTCTCAGTTAAGAAAACAAGGAAAATTTCCACCCTCTCTCTCTCTCTCTCTCTTCCTTCCACCTACCCAAAATACTCTCCTCCTCTCAACAATGTGTTCTCTCCCTCTTACACAATTATTATAATTACACCTACCTATACTTAAATGATATTTCCACGAAAAATAAAATTAACCCGCTATTTTACTACCACCACACTATTTCATCTATCCAATTCAATTCATAAACTTACACAAAACATACACGCTAAAAACATACACAATGTACTGTGAAATAAGGCGGCGGCTTTTCTTTAATAATCACTAACATTTCAAAAGAGCTGGAACTTTCCAGTCATTTAAATCTTCATATACAGATGAATCCTACCAATGCAATTTCCCTTGGATTTCTATACTTCCATGTAAAAATATAATGTATTCCTCTACATATTTTGGAAGTTTTTGTCCTTTGTAAATATTTTTTCTTCAACTAAAACAATTATTATCCGAGCCTCACACCCCATCCCCTATACCATAATTAGCTCATATTATACTACCTCTACATGTATGCACTCCCATGTGAACGTATAGCTCCAGCCTTTAGAAATTAGTCCGAACAAATTGCTACTCCCTAATAATGAGACCATAGAAATTAGAGCTACTTTTTCAAAGGAATTTTTCCTCGTGCAAACTCGTATATATAACTCTCTCGTTAACTGGAGGCTCATAATTATGACAGCCTATACCTTTACGCGGGTAGGATATTTTTGTACATGTAAAGCATGGACTTGTGTGGATTTTTATTTATCTCTAGAAAGAAGGTGTACATTGCTGGAGATGCTTCTTAGATTAAATATCCTCTAAAATCTTTTCCATTTCCCCCTTTAAATGTATGTACATTTTTCTCTGTGTACTAAAATTATTATTATTTAATAAAATCAAAGAAAATCCCCTGTAATGTCATGGATTTTACTCCAGACTTAAGTCAGAATGTGAGTTGATCTTTAAGCGAGAAATGTGGAAATTAAATTAAAAGAAGAGGAGATCCAGTTTTGAAACCACACACCGCACCGTCCTTGCCTTATATTATTGTGACAAGTGCATATATAAGAAAGAGATTGTTATGTATTGAAGGTATAGTAAAGATATGAAGAAGGAGTTACTACACATAAATAGTATTTATGGAAGGTGCATGCTCAACGTTAAATGGATTGGAAGTAAAAAGTAGTTAGTGGTAGAAGAAAGGCTAAGGGCTAAATTAATTAAGTCAGGAAATGTTCTTCACAGCATGGACTCTCTTTCGTCTCGAGAGAATAAAATCAACTGTGAAGGAAAGGGTGGGAAGTTGTTATGAAGGAGTTTTGAGAGAGAGAGAGAGAGAGAGAGAGAGAGAGAGAGAGAGAGTGAAGGAGAAAGAGTACATTTCTAGGATGAAGGATTTTATATTGATAGAGAAGAAGAAGAGAGCAAAATTTCCTCGGGTTTTATCCTTCACATGTGGACAACAGGCAGTCGGCGTATGATGTACGTCATCCTTCATAATGTAATTACATAAGGGCAACCAGATTTTACTAGTGAGGAGGAATAGTAAGAGAATGAAGCCAAAAAGGAAAGAAAAGGAGGCGCGGTCAGAAGACAGAAAAGTTTACCAAAAACAGCGATAAATTGGGAAAAATGCAAGTTAGTCTTACAGTTGAGGGTGTTTTCTCAGAAAGGGAAACACAAAGCTGAAGGGTAGGCGCCATCAAAAACCAACTCATCACTTTACTCTTAATTTATTTATTGTATTTACAAAGCGGTCTTTTTTTAACACAAGACACAATTATTATTAAAGCCCAAGCTCTATTTTCTACTTTAATACCCATCCAAGTTCTTCTATGTACTATCTACGTATAGCCAAATATGTACATCATTAAAACTATAGGAAAGCTTTAGAAAGACAATGCCTGAAAAATTATTATCTTGGATCTTGGAAAAGAATGATAAATCAGGCTTTCGTCAAAAACATCTGTTTTCTTACACTCCTCATCAGCTCTCCTATTTTCCAATATTCCTCTACAATTTTTAAAGCTAAATAAGTGGAACATGACTTTTTTCCATAAACTCTCCATTCATTGATTTTTCTCTCAACTTTTCAAATGATTAGTTCATGTCTGGTCCTGTCCATTTACCCTGGAAATCCTTTATAGGTCTGCCATGTCTTAACAAAGGCAAGGTTGAGAGTCTTCAGCTAATTTCCTTTCAATATTTTGTTCAATATTTTCTCTTAAAACGTGTACCCAAGAAAATGCTCTGTGGGAAAACGTTTAAGGATCTACAAAATACGTAGATTCTCTACACATGTAATTAAAAAAATATTTTTTAAGAAAATTCAACATGATTTTAGCATCGGCCTAAGCGTAATCTTATAAATTTGCTGTAACATTGGATCTGGGAATGACTTGGCACTTTCTCCCATTAAAGCATTTGTCCTTCTCAGGAGATTTACATTTTTCAATTTATAATCTTTCCTGAGTCGCAGGTCGTTCAAAAATTAAATGTACAATTTTCAAGTCAGTGCTCCTCTATCTCTATAAAGTAATGGGAATGCTTGAAGATAGATACCCAAAAATTGATCTCAAGAGGCTAATAGATATTGACAAAAACAGTTCATGTAAGCCTGATTGGAACTGGGCAGAAATTATTAGAAGGACTCTTGTTAATATAGGATTTCAAATAAGCTGGGATAATTTAGATCAGGAATGGATCAAAGCTAATTTTAGTGCTATAATGGAGGCGGCCGTGATGGAATCTTATATGAAAGATGTAGATGCTGTTATTAGATCCGAGCACAACCCAGGGTACAAATTTTTACTAAGAGGTTCCCCATACCCACCGTATTTAGAATGTTGGCTGCCTTTCTATAAAATAAAGTTGATAGCTCAGCTTCGGTTAGCAGATGTAACAGATTCAAAAATACGGTGTAGAAATCATGTCAAAGAAATTAGTCGCAATAATTTATGTTCGTTCTGTTTCCCACAGGTAGAATCGTGGCCACACATAGTAATGGAGTGTGAAGTATTAAGAAATATTAGAAGTAAATATTTAACTCGCCCCTCATCTTCTATCGACGATGGGCGATCAGCTTATGCAAATCTCCTATATAATTCAGATACAGCTATAATATGCTCTCTTTATGAATTTGTCTTTGAAATGTGTAAACAACATTCAATCCTTCAAGAAAAATTAGATGGATTAACTAATGTTACCTAAATATTATTATCTCAATTAGTCAATACTTATGTCTGAGAAATGAACAATATTGTAAAAATGATAATTTTG
The DNA here is from genome assembly GCA_034693705.1 of Spatulosminthurus flaviceps. Lineage (NCBI taxonomy): Eukaryota > Metazoa > Arthropoda > Collembola > Symphypleona > Sminthuridae > Spatulosminthurus > Spatulosminthurus flaviceps. Next base: position 19,303 of record JAQFXU010000551.1, on the reverse strand, counting down.
GTGTATGTGCCATCTCGTAAACACAAATAAAATACATACATACATACATAATCTTTTCTAAGTCGGACTCTCAGAAATTAGTCCATTTTGGATCTCCTAATTTTCGCATTATGTATTTTCAAATTAAATCTCGCTTCCAATTTTTTTTATTCCTCATATTTAACAATGCACTAGTAAAAATTTTCTTTTAACAAATTACTCCTCCTGGAATTAAAATAAATTCTCTACATTTTTGAACACGAATATTTTTCTAAGCCTCAAAGAAAGTGTTGAAATGTCAGGCTAAAAAATGTCATAATTTAAAAAAAATCATTCACATATTATATTACCAACTAAAATATCAAACTGAAATAAAAAACTTAAATTGCATTACATCAGTAAAGGCTTGAAAGTTACGAAACCCTCCTCTCCTTACTCTCCTGTCATTGGCTTGTCTTTTCTACCCTTTGGTAATAATTGGAAAAAATCCTATTACAAGGAAAAAGACGAAACTAGCCAAAATTAGTGATAGAAAAAATGAAGGAGACATTTTGATGGTTTGGGATGATGTGCAAAAGTAGTGTCAGTGACTAATTGCTTTTACGTGTGGGTAATATAATTACTCCCTTTAAAGAAAACCAGCAGCTTTGACACATAAACACAATTTCAAGGAACAATGAACAAAATGGTTAAAAAATACCAAGAACCATCCAATCCTTCACCACAAACTTACTTCTATACACCACACAAAAAAAATAACTTAGAGTGAGTGAAAAATTCAACAGCCGGCGGTGGTCTAATGTCCAATAATTAGAGCATAAGGTAAAAACCTATTAAAAGCATTAAGGAAGGCAAATCATTAATTAACTTTGGTTACATACATTAACAGAGAAAGTCTAGACAGGCCAAAGTCAATTCCTTGAAAGGAGGGATTCAATCTTACAGTTACAATCTTATCCCACATCCAAGTTAGCTTTACATATGTGGTGTAACTTCATAGTTTCCTTTCCTCAGAGTAAACAACTCTTGGAACCTTTTTTTAGCCTTGAACAAACCTCAAATGGTCCTATGAGTTTGCATATAAGAGTTTCTCTCTCTCTCTCAAGTATAATTACGTAGGATAATAGGAGAGGTCAATTTAATCAAAAAAATTTTAATTCATTTTTCGCCTCCAATTTTTTATTACCAATTGATGACTCAGTTATTTCTACCACCTTTGAGTGAGCACCACAAGAAGCCCATGCTGCTCACATCATCATCACATTATAACTACAACACACTCAATGTTGTACTTCCCACAGCAAATATTCCCCCTCCCTCAAATCAATACCTTTTCCTACCACACTTTAAAATCTCCACCTTGAATTTTCCCTTTCCTTTTTTACTATTACTTTTTTACACGATCATTTTAAACTAAAACAAGAACGCAAATAAATTCCAATTTTCTTCCTTAAAACACTCAAACTCTGTACAAAATAATTGCTCAGGATTGAAGAAAAAACATTGATATTGTAAGGGATAAAAGGCAGTGATGTTCAGGTGAACGGAGCTGGCTGAGGTTGGCACTTCCGGTAGAAGGTGAATTAGTTAGTTTTGACGATACAGGAGCCTTTGGTGGGCTTTTTGGGTTGTCCTCATTGGTAAACACATAGCGTAACCTCACACTATTTTTCAAATGACGCTATAACCTTTATTCTAAATGAGTTCAAATATTGAGACAATAAAAAAGTATTAAAAAACTTTTGAGAATGTGAAGAGACGGGATAAAATTCCCAAGCAAATAATAATAATTCAAAATAATTAGTAAAACACACTATCATTTATAATAGAGACAAATTACTTTGGCTTCCTATTCTATACAGGTCCTGTCACATTAGTATAGTTTCAGTATAGTAGGGAGAAGAGAGGTCAGAAAATTACCTCGATTTTTTCCCTGTAATTTTCTCCTCTTCCAAAAAGTCATGTGTGAATTTAGAGAATCCGAGGGTAAGTTATTGCAATTTATGTGTCCCGACCTTCCCAAAAAAACTCTTTTTTTAATCTAAACACTAAACAATATGCGAGGGAGCAAAATGTCAAAAAAGCTTCAATTTATCTTTCTCAATTATTTGCTCAGGAAAAATCAGGTCTTTTCTGACATAATTTTTTTGACTAGTAATTTCCTGTCTCCTAAATGACAATGTACTTGACTCTCATGTAAGGGATGATAATCTGTCCACATTAAATAATATTTTTTTCCATTTATTTTCATAGGAAGGAGGGAAGAAAAATTCCAAATGAAAAGAAACGGGATATGTATTTAACCTCAAGATTTTCCCATTTACTTCCCCATTACCTCCTCTCAAACATACTCATTCCAAATTAAAAAGTTAATTTCAATTTATTTCATATATCAAATCTACAGTTGAATAGTAATTTGTTTTATTAATGTCTCTCTCCTCTATCCAGAGTATATGTACATACCAATTTCCAATGAAATTAAGCAAAGTAGAGGAGAGGAGATGAAGGAAAAAATTAAAGAGGCACGTGAGTTTTATTACTTCCATGCTCATATGTCATGACTTCTCTCTACTTTCTACGTATGTAGAGCTCAAATCTTCAAATCCGATATCCAAAAAGCACCAAAGGAATAACGTGATTTGTCTCAGGGTCACTTCTCGGTTCATCAGAAGTTGGTCCAAGAAAAAAATAACATTCTCAACTAATAACAAAAGCGTCGTTTGTGTTACACTTATTTATACTCATGTTAAAAATTACATTACCCATGCCAATTTCATTTTTTTACAATCATCATAATATTATAACCAAGCAAATCCCCAATAATGCTCATAAAATTGTAAACGTACAAAAATTATAGCGTCATTTGATTAACCTACGGGGTAAAGGAATTCGCTGTGGATTTTTAATACAAAAATAATTGTAATTTTATTAATATGCTTGTATAGAAAATCCGGACTACTAAATGTTATGACTAGGATAGTTAATTTATCAAGTTGTAGACGTAATGGAAATGGTATGTATATTCACTTTTACATGTACATATTTGTGAGACCATTTATCTCTAATATTTGTTTGTACTTGTTCAGGTTGAATAGAAGGAGGAAAAGTAATAGTTACAATTAAGGGAGGAATATATACTACTCTTTTGAGACATTGAATAGAGTTGGTTTTTGGTGGAGGATATCAAGGCCAAATGGAGAGCAGAGCGTCAAGTGAAGAAACACAAATTGTACATCATTAGAGGCAGTAAAACGTTTGGATAAAAACTCTTTTCCTAATTACAATTTATGATGGTTCCCGTGAGCGGTGTCTTTTCCTTCCTCTTTTTTAAAAAAAAAATCTCCCCTACATAACTACTCCGCTGCCTCTTCCCTATGTTTTTTCCTGTCTATGTTTTCTCCATATAGTAAATTGAAAGCTATCCTGGCAATAGCCATGTGTACATTATAAGCTTGAGTAGTATAGACGGACTCGGACTCAGCTAGTGCTGTCGATGTTGAGAGAGAAAATAATTTGGTAATTTGGCATTTGTTTCATGTTGCACACACGCATGTTCCTCCGACAATTACCATATGCTTTATATATTGTGTTAAAAGTCAGTTACACTTATGTGGATTAGTGGTAGTGGGATGGTGCTGGAGAAGAGAGGAGCAAAATGTGTATGCACCTGTTTAGGGCTTTATGATGGCCCTATTTAGCTATGTTAGACTTTCGGGTTACTAAATGAGAGGGATAATTCTTTTCTCTGACTCTGACATATCAAGGGATTTTAACTTGTAAACTTGTAAATGGGGGAAATGTTGGGTTTTTTCTCCCTCCCCTCTTGATTATGTATGTATAGCTTATTATTGGGAAGTCCTGTAATAGCGGGCACTTATAATTAACAGATATCTGCATACTATTGTACTTGCATTCATAAGCATTTACCTTATAGGGATTATTGGAGTGTGTATAAAAAAAAGCATGTGACATTTTGTGCATGTGAGTTAATAAAAATGCATGTAACATTTTGTGTATGTACGTCAATAAGAAAGCATGTCATAGTACATAGTGTACATAAAGTAGGAACTTATATTGCGGCATAGGAAAAATTGGAAGCAGGTTGATTTCCTTAAATGAGTCAAATGCCTCAATAAAGTATGATTCACATTTTATTATTTCTTCACCATGTGTGTGTATCTCATAATATTGTGTAGGATTCCAGGAGCAGTAATGCATACTCAATTACGCCAGTAGATATATTATATGTTCTAGGCCTTTGCCATATCCGCAGCAAATAAATTATCAACTCTGTATAATAGCCCCATAGGACCAGACCAGAGAGCTCCAGGTAATGGACGTACGGTGGTTGTGTCTATAATAATGCAAGTATATAAATATATACAGTAGTGGAACAATTTGTAGTAACATGAAAAGTTCATGTATGTAGAATTATTGTTATAAGGTGTATTAAGTAATGTGGATAAAAAATTACATATGGGGGATTTTATGGTACCTCTATACAGAGTACCTTTTAGTTAATAAAAAATTCCCTTGCAACTCTCCCGAGTTAATTCACTTGTGCTGAGCTCTCTCATTACAGAGCAAACTTATGACAGCACAATGGAAACAATTCAACCCTCGTAATCGTAATAGTAATAATAGCTAATAATATTTCCCTTGATTGCAATGGAGTGATAAATGCGTAAAAATTATGTACAAAATTATCCTACCCTTCCTTATAAAGGCACTCACAGTCTTTTACTACTCATATCCATTAATCCTCTATAGTTCAACATAGCACATGTACACACACATTCAAACACGTCTAGTCAATTTTACGTGCTGTACCACAGCCCAGGGATAGACCCCGTAGTGAAAACATCGAAAAAGGGTGAACGAAATATTAAGTTACGGGGGTCGGCTCCCAGGGACCAGCTCTACTTCATCTGATATCTACTTTCCCGCTCCCCTATTAAAATTGAACGGATGTCACATCGTGCAAGAACTGAAAATAGCCCAGTCCATTTCTCCTATTTCCTCCTGAACCCTCCACCACTTAAAATTGAATAGATGCTCATCAATGTCTAGCACACGCCTCGGCATGGAGATATACATACAATAACGTTAGTATTATTGAAGGGATATATAAATTGCATATATTATATATTTTTGGTAGGAGCTATAATGCTCTGTATAAATTCTCTCCCATCTCTTCTCTTTTCATTTGAGAGAAGTAAGAATCTTTTTACAGATGTCATTCTTTCTACCCCTTCTTCCTCCCGGACTGCTTGTTAGTGAAGGCGCCAAGGCAATTTCTTTCCATGCTCAATAATTTCATTGCAATTTAACCCCTTGTTGTCCATTTGGTTTCATTGCAAATTATCATTACGGCAAACCACATTAGATTGTAAGCAATTGCTCTATTAGTTAATTTCCAAGGAGCGAGAGACTCTCTCTCTCTCTCTCCCTCCTATCGTCTTCTTCATAACTTGCTAATCCTCATTTCTTCCGAGAACATGTTTCTCTTCCGAGACTTTATACTCCGACTCATCTGTGATTATCTCTCTCCTGGCTATAATATGCTCATCACCAAAAGCAGATGTAGCTTTTTCATATACGTGTTAACCATAACCATGAAACCTTGTGGATGACTGACTATGTTCCAAGAGTGTTTCCACCACAAAATTATTCTTCTCAAATTCACTTCCAAACATTATTATCTCCACATCATCCTATCGTTTCCTATCCTCACATATTATAGCACATAGCATTGTAAGCCAATAGTTGTCAGGATTATGGATTTTATTAGGGCTATTATGTCTTCTTAAGATGGCGAAGGCAAATAACTATCAATTTGAGGTTTCCTTCGTTAACGTTCCCTCTGCCCATCCCCTTTACTCCTTCAACTCCTCTCAACTATAGCTCCAACATCCACTATACTATACGACCCAAGAGTTTACCATGAAATTAGAGAACATCTGTCTAATCAATGATCGTAAGCCTCTAAGGTGTTTAGTCTTGTCAGGAGTATAGAGAATAGCTTGATTTGATAAACAATGTTTCAATCTCTCACTCCTACTGTCTCCGCAAAAACCAAACACTAAATTATGATTGATTCTCTCCTTTTTCATGCACTACTTTTCCACCACTTTCCCGACACTCCGCAAAAGTGTATAGCCCTACATATATAAATGTACATAGAGCTTTGTAACAATTAGGCTATACGCATAAAAGTACAATGGCTTGTCTTTGCCTGTAGTTACATAAACGCCAGGGCATATCTCTGTGGTTTCACCTCTCAAAAAAAAAATCCCAAACCATTACACAATGGATTATTAGTAGTCGTCGTCGTCTCTGGTTTTGATATAAAAATTCAAAAGTTGAAGAAATCAAAACGAGAATTATCATGTTGTCTGTATAGCATTGTAATGCATGAGAATTACAAGGAATCTCGGAACATATAATAATCTCATCTCGGATAATAAGCAACTTATTATACAAGGCATACATAGACATTCTTAACCAATCACATAGGATTTAAGTAGTCATTCAAGCATTATCATTCCTCCAACCACACCAACAAAAGAACTATCATTTGCGATTTGTTTGTCATATGGACGATACTCCCTCTCTCTCTCTCTCTCTCATCATGACATGATCCCCATGATTGACTCCGTGGTTTCTTAAAAATCTTGTATCAATAGCGAATACAAAAGAGCTATTGATTGATTGCCATAGGAGACTCTCCACACACATGTAATGGCTCAATTTTATCAACATTCCTTCCACCTTGTCTTTTATACGAATGCACTCTTATTACCACTCATCTACTCCTAATAATAATTGTACAAGAAATTAAACGTCTCAAAAGTTGCACATATAAATATGTTGCGGTCTCAAGGACAATTTCATCTTTACAAACATCATTTGAATATTCCTACAGAGGATAAAATGTATTGAACTATTTCTGGTGTTGATTTAATACTGGTTTTCTCTTATAGATAGGGAAAAGATTAAATGCTAATTTTTCAAAGGAAGAATTTTTTCAAGGATTTTTTGAGACCTTCCGCAACCTTTAAGAGACGTAATGATTGAAGTCATTGGCCAATTCCTCCCCACAAATCCTCTTTTTCCATGAGGTCAAACGACTCAATTTTTTTTATCAACTTTGGGGATAACTATTGTAGTGGAGAGATTTTTCCCGCACAAAAAGACGAATTTTTGGAAAAATTGATTACCAGAAAATTAAAGTAAATATTAAATTAGATTATACTTGAGAATTAAAGGAAACTAAGGATTAGTTTGAGTCTTACTCATCATCTATGCTATGGTTAATTTCCTAAGGAAAATCCCTATACATTTTAGTGTTTGTTTAGGAAGAGAGGTAATTTTGAAGAGACGGAGCAAGCAGGGAATTCTAGTAGGAAGAAGAAAAGTTGACGAAGGAAAAGCCTCTTCTTAAGAGTCAAGTTCGTCTGCAATAATTATTAATAATGGAGTACTTAAAAAACTCCTTGTATAATTACAACTTTAATACTTTCCTATCATTTTTTCTCTCCATAATATATATTTTTTAGCTCCTCAATTAAGTACATACACACATGAGTGTATACAAATTACTATGGCAAATTACTTATACGCAGGTATACGTTCCTCATTATACATACCTTCTCCCATATATTATAGCTACTACCTCCTCTCAACCAGACAAATAACAAAAGTTCCTATGCTCCATAACATTTCCATATATCCACACAGTACAAAATTTACTATACAATTGTGTACATGCCAGGACCGATTAGCCACGTACTTTTAAGCGTGCTCAAATGCAAGAAAACATAAGAACCAATTCGCCTATTACACATAAAGTATGTGTGAATATACAAGCTCATATGAGGTGCTTATGCATTTATGGAATTTTTACCATGTAAAATGAGCTGGCTGGGGCATGTTAAAAAGGACATATAGGAGAAGCTCCTGTAATTTTTATTGGTGTGTAGAATTAGGTCTGTGGCCATGATGTCTAATTATTGTTTGTACTCACAATGCTCGAGATGAGGGATAAATAGCAAGATCTGAACTCTCATACATGTAATTATATTGGAGAGGGAGCATGTTCTCTCCCATGTTATTACCTCACTTTTGAAATGTTATAAACGGTTCGAGGGGAAGGAAATCATAGATAAGAGATAAAGAAATCATTAATTATTTTTCTAAGAGTCTCATTTGGCCCATTAACTGTCTAAGCGATTATGATTAGAGTAATGAACTTGTGGGCCTAACCATCCCAGTCAACGTGAGCAGTCACACTTTTTATGTCTACCTTTTCCCTACACATATCACCTTTTCTTACATCAAAAACTTTATACCATTGAAACATCCCCGCTCGTCATTACTCTCATACTATACGTACATACTCTTAGAATATTAACAGAGCTCTTAATAATACTACACAAGAACCGTCAAGAACGGGAAGAAACTTAATGTATCTCCTCTCTTTTTAGTACTCCAAAATATCATGAGCACTATAAAACTTTGTTGCTCAAAAAATCTCATTTTCAAGAAAGACAAAAACTTGTCGCTCTGCCGTCATAATTTCAATGAATCCACACACTTTTTTTCATTTTTCATGTCATCCTCTTCCCTCCCAAAGACACTTTTACAATCTTCCTTCCACCCAAAACCTTCCAGCCCTTCCCTACATATTCTTCCAAAAACTTGCTCCAGTGCTATAAAATATTGTGACTATTTCTATATGAAAACCTTTTTCATAAGGAATGTCTTCCTAGTGTTTACCAACACAACTCTGATGACCGATTGATTTGCCCAGCCTTGACGCAATTAAAATAACAAATCCAAAACATATGATTACGCTTGCTAAAATAATTATTACTAGTAATTGTCAATGGATTGTAATTGATTGTAAACAAATTAATTGGAAAGGTGTATGATGGGACGTATAAATTCCATTGGAGGCTCTTTTAGTCACTCTAGTAATGATTGCACAGACGCAGTCACAATAAATTGAGCCTTGTAATGTCACTCCATATAAATAACACACACGCTATTTCCTACATTTTAAGTAATGGGAATAAACGTAGGAATAACAAATCCAGGGAAATTGACAATATCGTCAGCTAAAGTGCAAAAGGGGCTATAACTTTGTATTCCCCCTCATGCTACGAAAATTTTAGCCCATTTTGCGCCTTACAAAAACTTTTATACAAAATTTAAAAAATTCAATAAATTTACATTTTTTCACCTTGTGGGGGAAAGGTTGAATTTTTTGCAATTTCCTACAACTCCGCATATTATGTATTAAAATTAAGCGGGCGTACACATAAAATACACGTATAGCTCTGCATATAAGAAAATTAATTGAATTATGGGTGTGTAATTAAATGGGTAAAAAGTAGTGGAAAAAGGACTACTCCTCACATGACAGTTTAAGCCCAGATTAGGAACACGTTCAAAGAATTTCAAACAACTGGTTCTTATGCAGTGAGACAGCGTGAAAGAGACTAAGTGTTGTCAATTGTCTGACAGCATTATAATTTAGTTGTAAAGAAAACACAGTCTCTCTCTCTCTCCCTCTCCCTCTCAGCCAGCAGTCCTTCAAGTAGTTTATAGTCCCTGTTATATTAAAAAGCCTCCAGTCTAAAAACCCATGTTTTTTCCATACATCAACTTCAACATTTTATAACGGAGATAGTAAGTATTAAGTATATACTGAAAAAAAACCATACTTTGCATATCATGAAGATTATTACTCAAGCATATTTTGACTGGACTTGTAAAGTTGCAATTATTGTCGAGAGAGAGAGAGAGAGAGAGAGAGAGAAGGCCTCCGGAAACAGAAGCTAATCAGCAGAGAGAATCAAATTGTATTGGCGTCAGTCGGTGGCATTTTATTTTTCATTTGAATTAGATCTCTCTCTCTCCCTCTACCCAACTCATGCAGAGTAAATAAATCTGATTTAAGTGATGAGAAAAAAATCCTTGAGGTTTCTCTATAGAAAATATTAAACCTTCCTTTCGCCTTTTCTAAGGAACCCATTAGCAAAACATTTGTTGGAGAAAATCCTCATAAGGCTCTCCCATCTTCTTTCTTACCCCTCAAATTACTTATTCCTTTCTGTATATTTCCCACATCCTATGTAATAATACACACAAATACCTACCACTTCATAATTGGCTCATTTATCTATATACATACTTTTTCAATAGACCCCTTAGGCAGAGCCATGTACGTAAATGTACGACAATCCTATATGTTTATGCATAGGACACAATTATAAAGGATTATATACAAATGTTCAACCCAGTATTAAAGCTATTTAAATCCACTCAATAGATTCATTAAGGACGTACAAAAGCAAGAGGGGACCTGGAGCTTGAACATTAACCAGCGTGAATAATTCCTCCTTTCTTTAGTAAAATACATACGAAGTACATACACATGTACAACATACAACGAACCATTGTAAACGTGTATAATAATTATAAAATATTTATACAAGTCTCAATTCTTTGGCTGGAATTTATCTTTGACCCATTTTTCCCTCATTGGATTCTTTGACCCGTCCTACATTATTTCCACACTTGACATGTACATTTACATTGTTAAAGAAAGGCGAATACATTTTTTGCATACACATGTATATAACCTACAAAGAAAGAAGCATAAATGGAATCATTTCTATCTACTCTTTCTATAAGTAAATAAATTTTGTTCAAATTAAAACTCTCCTTTTGAATTTTTCTATACTCTGATTTTTTCTCCTTCCATATTTTTACGATTTCCTATCCTTTGTGAATCATGACATTTTTGCTCATTTATTTTAATGTCAAATTATGACAATAAACTAAAGTGAAAATCTTGTTTTTTTGTGAAATTTTTAGCCTAAACATTTTATTTAAAAAATATATACGAGTATGAGAGCATATGAGAATGAATCCTATAAAACAATAACATACACACATAGTAGATTTAGAAATTAGTAAAACATGAGGATTTTTCAATTCTAAGGAGCTTGTTTGTAGAAATTATTAGGAGAGTTTACACCATCCTTAAAGTATCCATAGATTCTATAGAGAGAGAGAGAGAGAGAGAGAGAGAGAGAGAGAGAGAGAGAGAAAAGAAAAGGGCCTATGAGTGAACACGAGTAGAGTAAATCAATAAATCAGGAGTAATTGGAAAATAATAATCAAAGAAACTTGTTCTCAACTACTCCGATCACATTTATTTAGCCCTAATTTAGTGGCAATTCCTTTCCCACAGAGTTTCCACACATTCAAAACACTCACTCAGACAAAACACACACACACACGCCAAACAAGCACACATACATAAGAGAGACAGAGAAATTCAAAGCTCATTTCCTAATGATCAATGCCCAATAATAATGTGTCTTATTACCATAGGCGAGAGAGCATCTGTTTACATAGGGGAAAAATCCCTCTCTCTCCTTATGCAAAACTTACTGTAAAATCCCAGCAGATCTCCTTTAATTACTCATGAATGACTTTTGATTTATGATTCTTTTATATAGGAGACAAGAGAAAAAAAAAGTATTTTACAATAATTCCATGTGAATTATCCCCCTCAGGATCTTCTTTTCCTCAGTCATCCTACTAAAAAGACACAGACAAAAGTTAAAGTAGCAAATGTAAACAGAGCTCATAAACAAGCATTAATGTCAATGTCCACAGAGAATCCTACACCTTGGACTTTCCCAACAGAAGCTTGGAACAAGAAAATAAAATCCAACAATCCAAGATAATTTAATACATTTGAATAACATAACAAGTCATGAAAGTCAATCAATGAATATTCTCTAATTGGGAATATAGGAAAAAATCCACAATATTCTAAATATCTCTTCCTATACTTTTTCATAGCTCCATAAGTCTCTTTTAAAAAAAGGTCATCAGATTTCTCCTCTTCTTTCAAATTCTCACTCACAATCAGCCACGTACATAGTAATTTTTCACTGATTTTTTTTTTATTCCTACCCTCCATAAGTATAAGCTCAATTGTTTGTGAATGGCAACCTCGGAGCCACTGGTTCATTAAAATGATTGACACTTTCAATTAACATTGTGAGCAAATGGTTGAACCTCCTTCAAAAAAAAACAACAAACGAATATGTGTATCCGCTCCCTTGTAAAACCTCACTCATAGTCTCAAACCAACATTCTATGTAGCATGGAAGGGAGGACTAGGCTCTTTCTCTATATATTTAAGAGGAGATTACGAAAGGACGCCTATAAGTTTAGACAAGGGGGATGGATAGGAGGGAGAAAGAGAGAGAGAGAGAGAGAAAAAAAAATGATAGCTGTAATGTTTGTAATTAAAAATTAAATTAGTGGCTTTGGATTCTCAAGTCCATGTTGATTACTTTACCATCTGATATAATATGATATGCCACCCTATGCCATATTATACCTTTCTATCTTGACCATCTTCAAATAAATCAAAGCGAATCATTTATTTCATTCAACTTATACACCACAGCCCCCGTTCATTTCATTCAGCTCCATTTATCATCTACACTGATTTACTAGTCAAATTTACATGGAATGTACACTCTTCTTCGTTTTCTTCGTCCCTCACACACCAGTCATTCCTGTCACTATTGGAGAAAAACACTACCGTGTGGTCAGGGAAATTATTTCCAATTGTACACACACGTTCAATTTACACAAGCCTCCCCTCCATATCCCTCCACAATGTTACAACAACAACAAATGAGAATTTCTATCCATCAATGTGCTCACAAAGTGACGGACTTGTCAGCTTGGATCAAGTCTTTGGATTTTTATTCTAATTATATTTACCCCCCCCCCCCTCTCTCTCTCTCTCCTCTTAAATGATTGCACTCATTAAATGACAATCTTTCTAAATCATTTTTTTAAAACAAGAATAACAAGAGAGCAGGTCCTTCCTTATTAATGTCAGTAGCAACTATAAATGTTACTTTGAAAAAATTGAGTAATTTTCTAACATTTTAGCACTATTTGTAATGCATGGGCACCTTTCATTTTTCTCTTATATTTTAATGCTAAAAATAAAATGAGCTCTGAGGGATATTTTCCTGTGTATTTTATAGTGTGTAAGGAAAATATGGGAAAAGACTATTGTAAGAAACGTGTGTGAGTAATTACATTATTGGAGGATGATAATAGTAAAAAAAGAATTAATTATAAACGTGGCTCTTAGATTGGTTGTTGTACTAGTAAAATGCTTCCACATGTGTAGGAAAGTTGTGAGTTTGTAAATTTTTTAAGAAAAATATCAATTTATAGTGATTAAATTTCAATTATTAAAGTAACTACTACCTAGACTGTAGTATAGGGCCAAAAGCACAAGGAGTTGTCACTTCACCGGAGGCAACTATTACAAATCTCGTGCCGATCGTGGCAAGTTTGTACTTTTAGAACATGTTAAATGTTTTTTCTTGGGAGAGGAAATATCATGTACGTACATAGTTTATATGGGAATAGTTATGTACATACATACATGAGGAACTCGTAGGTGAATGGAAAGTCACTTTTGATATGGACCTTTACAATAGCAAGAAGTATGAGCTGGGTTATTAATTGTCGGCTCTTATTCTGGAATCCACCGTCTTTTCTCCCTTCTCTCTCTCCCTAACAATTAAACTGACATGAGCTAATTAAACAATGAAGAGTTTCTTTCAATTAATTATTAATTAAATCAATCTCACGTTTTCAAGGCGGTTCTTACTTTTCACCTCTATAGAACACTTTTTTTCCTCTCTCTGCACTTTTGACTCTCCTATACTTTCATATCTATGACATTTTCAACTCTATACTTGGATGTAGAGTACAGACAACAAGCAGAGCTATAGAGATATAGGAAAAAGTTGCCAAATTCAATGTGTATGTGTTCATTCCAATAATTATTATTACATGGTTAATCAATGTAGTAAATGTGACTTCCATGAAGCATCTCTTTTTTTACAGTGTTCTATGGCATGTACTAATTTCTATAGTAGTGGCTATTTTTAGCATTTTACCTCACTCAAGCATAGCGGAGTCCTCAGTATAATGAGATTTCTAAAATATTGTTTTTCTCTTCTTGCTTATTATTGGAAAGATGTAGGATTTCCAATGTATTTAACTTTCTTTAATTTGCGGCTCTATCAACCTTTCAATTAAACAATTTCTTCAACATTTATGTACACACTTTATCATTGCAGTGCAGTAGTAGGGCTTGATCTTGTCCATGGATTTCATCAATGATTCAATTCCTATGCAAAGTTCATTGTAAAATGTAACAGATTCATTTTAATTTAAAATGTAACGTATTTTTTTTTATTTCAATAATTTTTCTGATTGCTTGAGAGACTTTGAGTAAATAAAAGGAAATTATCCTAAAATCTTTGCTTTTAAAAAATAAGAAGCGGTAAGTATAGGAAAAGTACCGTAATAGCGCAGAGATGATGGTGGCTTCAAATAATGTAGATACTGTAACGTAGGAAAATAATAAGCCTTTCATAAATCCCATGATTATACTTACAAGACGTATATTTTATTATGACAATAATTTAGCTAAATTATATCCCAGTCTTTTAAGTCTATGATTAAGGAGGACATTGGCTGAGCAAAAGTCCCTTGGATTTTATTTAAAATTTAAACCATATGGTAATATTATAGAAAAATCCCTGATGTAGTATAGTAGAGGAAGTCCAAGGGCAAAAGTCAATGTAAAATATAATCCCCATGGTCAATACAGAATTATTTCTCGGATTCTACGAGAAGTATGCGAGATACAGTATAGAGTAGTACTAGAGAGCTGGGAGCAAAAGATAAAAGGTTGGTTAGTTGGAGAAATATATAAGACAAGACACATGAAGGAACTTCCTTCATTACATTGTCACGGAAAATTAGTTCCACGCAAATAAAAACAATTTAATACGAGGTTTGAGCTCCATAATGAATATGCATGTTCCAAATAATCACCCCGAGCTTGAGGTAGGTTTTATTCTGAGCGCGCTTAATACCTTACCTTTTTTCTTATGACTCCCACCATCATCACTACCACCACCACCACCACCGTGAAAGAAAAAAACTCTTCCGTAATCTCCCCACACTAGTCCAAAATCCATTAGTAAAAATGTACATGAAGCAAGCCAAAAAGTCCCTTTTTTCTTGTCCCCACATTTCTTGAACTCCTTAATTTCACTCTACTTTAGTGTCATGTAATCTAATAGGAAAATGTTACCATCTACTTTATACCCACCTCCACAGTCATATCTCACCCATTCCCCTTTAATACTTGCATTATTACTGTGAGCCAGAAATACACAAAATACATACACACTTGGTCTCCAAGCAAAGTTTAAGTTCCAAGTAATTTCTAGTCCGATCCAACCTATTCTTATCACACTGCACGACTTTCACACAAATTCTTTATAGTACTACCAATTATGTTAGAAATATATAATTCCTCCCTGTTACATATAATGCAACAAAATCCTATACATTATAAAGGAAAATCCTTTGCAAGTAAAAACTACGAACAAAACTTCTCCCTCATCTCCTAATGAAAATTATAGGAAACCAAAATCCAGCCTTTTCTTTCATAGGAAATTATACGTAGCTATAAGCTTTCTTATATTTCACTTCCAATTTCCTAGCATACTCCATCCTACATATTTTATCATATAAGAAAATGCCTTATACAAGCATCATACAAATACCTACATAAGTTCAAATAAGAGCATCAGTAGATATGAATATGTATGAAGGAATACATAAAAAAGTAGAGAGAGAGAGAGAGAGAGAAAAAGAAAAAAGGTTGAAAGCCCTGGAGGATAAATAGGAATTTTAGAGGGAGTACACACGTTAAATGACACTAATTTTCTAATGACAGGGTAAGGAAACATCTCTGAATTATTAGGATAATGAAAGGCGCCTTTGGTTTACTGCTCCATCCTCAATCATCCATCTTTTCCTACCTTCCTCCCTACGTACGTATACCTACCTACATTTACGCTCATTTCTACATAGTACGAAACAAATCCTAATAACACTGCCATAAGCAACTGTATATTTTCCAAGCATCATCTCCCATAAAAGATACACACACACACATGTAGGAATCCCATGCAAACAAAACAAGTCAAAAGACAGAACTGTAGTCAAAAGGTCATTGGAGAGTAAACGACGACGTGAGCGTGGATAACGTGATCTTACCCGCAGCATCGGATCATCACATCCAATATTAAAGTATTACTTTTCAAATGTATTTATTTATACCGGTTTTTCCTCCTCTCCTCACTCCTCCATCATTACTATTAATTTCTATGAAAAATATTTTTAATTTCCTTCAAAAAGTTTTCATCCAAATTATACAAAAATTTTCATTAACCAAATTATTACAAGTCATTCCACTTTTATTCCATATATTTCACTCCTATAAGTTTATCCTTATCATACAATTTGCCACATAGTAATTCAGCCTGGATATTTTTTCAACGTAGAATCTCATTTCCTTCAACAACAAAAAACATTTCCCAGCAAAATCCCTCATTATTTTATATAAAGGTTATCAAAAAGGAAGCTCATTTCCAACTTGGCAATTACTTTTTCTCAAATACAATCTCCAAAGAGATTATCACCGTACTATCTTGATCCTCTCACATACATAGAATCCTTTCAAACTTAATCTTGAATTAAGTTAACTGAATTTGGTGGAGGAGGAAGGAGAAGGAGAAAAAAAAAAAGCTGTTGAAAGTTAAAATAATAGTATTGGAAAAATCCCTATTTTTTTTAAATGTCTTATCTTATGGGAATTTATAAAGTTGGAAGTTATAATGATAATTATTATTATTATCATTGCAGGCTATGAAGATGATGATGATGAGGATGATATTTTTTTTAAATAAAAAAGATGTTTATAGATGTGAGAAGTTTTCTAATTTGTGGGAAGAAAATATAAGTTTAGCTTTTTTTGAAGGAGGAAAAAATTGATTGTGTGTTTAGTTTTATACGTGAGGGATGCTTGGCTCATAGAGATTTCAACATGGATAATAAAATGATATGTGGAAATAAAAGTATATAAGGTGAAAATTCCTTGGACAACAAAAGCCTCTCCATTGATAACGGATCTATAATTACAGCGAGAAATGGTCTTAATTGTATGAAAATCCTCCTTTTTTATTGTCCACCATAAAACAACTTAATTTTGATAAACTATTCACTTTAACACTCAAGTGTAAATTCTGATTAAAATGTGATATCAAAAAACTTTGTCTACTATTTTTATACAAACCTTTGTTGTTCCACATACAGAAAAAGCACCTCTCCACCAGGGGAAATTTTCCTCTTCTCTGAATCTCTCTCTCTATTTTTAAACTTTTAAATCTAATTTATTTATACGGACCGTATAGAATCACAGTCTAAAAGAATTGAGAGCTCATATCCTTTTTCTCTGACAAATTAGCCTTTGAGAATATGTACATCACAATTACAGATAGGAACCCTCATGCATATAGAGATATAAGAAAAACGTCCGAGCTTTGAATAAAGTCCATGAAATAATTTAGTTTTTATGAAAAAGAATTTGATTGAAGCCGACATGGGCAATGTGATCCTGTAATGAGTGTATAGTTTGTAGTGGGGAGTGTAATGGTAGAGAATTTCAGTAGTGTGTTTTTTTTGTCTACATAAGTATAATATATTGAGAGAGACTCTTAATGAAAATCATGGTTGATATGCGATGATGACGTCAGCAAGTGTAGTGAGCATGTATGAAAAGAAATGACCAAGTCATCATTAGTTAATTTACAAAGGTGAAAAATGAATTAAAGAACTTGATGAAATTGACCTCTTTTATTATTCCAAGTAATTGCTCTGTAACTCCAGGCAATCTCATGTTCTTGTTTACCCCGCGAGCATTTTCATCATTAAGAGTTTTCCCCTCTCCCCGAAAACACATCCCCATTTTGCGTAACTACTATACACTATGTAATAGCCCTGTACTAAAATACATGCAAGTACATATGTATATTCTAATATATTCTGTATAGTTGCTAGTAAATAGTGTGGTAATATTATAAGGCGCCTCCATGAGCGTCTCCGTCTCCCTCCCCACCAACCAACATCATATTAAATGAGAACAACACATACGTTTGTCTTCATTGTCACAAATCATGATAATGTGAGAATTGTTCCTCCGCATCATTATTAGTCATCCACTTCACATACAATCCAACTGTAGAGATTTCTACAAAGAAATCCTTCATAACTTTATTGTTTTCACTCCCTATTATTAATACTTAGCTATACACGCCATCACTCCCTTAATGTTACGTACATTTATATACACTTGTATTACATAGCTACATATGTACATACATACAATTACGTATGTACATATATAATTCATACAGGTTTACGTATGTAGTTATATTTAGAGCCTCCAGGAATTATTTACATCCACACGAAAATAATATAGATAATGGGGTTTTAGGCGATTAGGCACCCCGGCAACTGCCCCCATGCCAACTACCCCCACTCCAATTGCCCCCACGCCAACTGCCACCTGCCAACTGCCACCATGGCTACTTGCCACCCCGGCAACTGCCACGTTAACCAACTTCCCCCCTTGACCAACTGCCAGATTGACGAACTTCCCCCCTTTCCATTGATCAACTGCCTTATTGACCAACCTAACCGAACATAACATAGCATTTACTAACCTAACCTAACCTAACATTGAAATAAACGTATTTAGCATTGAACTTAACGTATTGAGAACTTAGCATTGAACTTAACGTATTGAGAACTTAGCATTGAACCTAACGTATTGAGAACTTAGCATTGAACTTAACGTATTGAGAAATTAGCATTTAACTTAACGTATTGAGAACTTAGCATTGAACTTAACGTATTTAGCATTGAACTTAATGTATTTAGCATTGAACTTACCGTGTTTAGTATTGAACTTAACGTATTTAGCATTGAACTTGTATTTGGCATTGAACTTGACGTGTTTAGTATTGAACTTAGCGTATTTAGCATTGAACTTAACGTATTTAGCATTGAACTTACCGTGTTTAGTATTGAACTTAACGTATTTAGCATTGAACTTAACGTGTTTAGCATTGAACTTAACGTATTTAGCATTGAACTTAACGTGCTTAGCATTGAACTTAACGTATTTAGCATTGAACTTAACGTGTTTAGTATTGAACGTAATGTATTTAGCTTTGAACTTAACGTGTATTTAACAATGCACTAAACGTATTTAGCATTGCACTAAACGTATTTAGCATTGCACTAAACGTATTTAGCATTGCACTAAACGTAT
>JAQFXU010000550.1:0-48904 GCA_034693705.1 Spatulosminthurus flaviceps | reverse complement strand
ACTACAAACTCTCCTAAAAGAATTTTATATCTAACGCACAATGTTAGTTATGTACTCTCCTTCGCAGGAAGTAGTTATATAGTAGTCTCCCACTAACCAACATAAGACGTGTTCTGGGATTTTGCAAATCCGTCTCCCTACAATTCTCTTATTGCAATCGTCCTTTCGGAGTTGGTATGTGCACATTGCTTTCAGCGAGTAGCAATACAGCGCCCATAAACCTTCTGTGTAGGCATTAATAATGTAACCAAATTTGAAATTCTTCATAAGAAAAATCCACAAAGAAATAGCATAACAGAATTAATAACACAAGTTCATTCACTTCTCATCGATTTTAGGGTGAAAGTCAGGATATATAGGTAAAATATTTATTTACAAGTCCATATACCATTTGTAGTAAACTTGCGAATCCAGTTCGCGACTAAAAAATTTCCGACCCTACAATTTATAGTGTAATAATAGTGGAATGGACTTATTTGTAACGCGAAATAATGAATGAAGGCTTAAGATGGTTGACGATTGACGACTCTGTAAGACACTAGGGTTTGTATCGGAGTATAAACCAAGTTTTTTTAGTGGAATGATAAATCCAGGCTAATTGTAAGTGATGCTCCTGAAACCTGCAGGCATGAACATTTAGAAAAAATGACAAAATGTAATAAGAGAGTCGAGTATCGATTTCCACTTTGACCAATTTTATAGCCCCTTGCTACTGATTATTAGGACCATTGCATGGGATGGAACGACAATAATACCATATTTACGTCAGATTTGTACGGTTTTCTTCCTTCTTAGCTTTAAGAACCCTAAGCTAGCATGTGAAGCTGGACACGGGTGATTCTTGCGGGTGTGAAATTGTGAAAAGTCTGCATATGTGAGTCTTTATCCTCGTTAAAATAAGCTCCTGTTGTAAGGTTTCACATGGAGGTATTATCTGATTATGGGTATTTTGTAATTCAATCCAGGCTGGCTCATATCAAGCTTATAATTAGTAACAAAACATGCATCCAATACGTTCTATTCAATCAACGAAGCAACTATATATTTTTACAGATACAGCTGGTCAGTTGGGATTTAAGTGCAAGATTTCGGTCTGAATTTCAACAAGACATTTTTAATTGGATAAGAAAGTATTAGAATAACCCCTACGACATTGTGCGCAAATAAGTGAGTATACACTCTGACTTGTGAGCTTGGTAGAGTACGTCTGTCTCGTACGATGAATAACCCCAAAAGTGCAGAATGGTGAAGGCTTACCGCACTTAATGACAATATGACAAACAGCTTGAAGCTTTAGCTGTACATGCGTAAATACTACTGGCAGAAGCGTATATGAATGACCAATGACGGATATGCGTTGAAACGCATTGACTAATATTTAGTTGCGAGTATCATGTATGCCTCGTTTGGGGTCCTGAAACCCGCACAATAGCGCAAGGATACGTTAAAGGTGTTAAGAACAGGTATTATCTGTTCTAATTATCATCTGCTTAGAACTTAGCTAATTTAAAGGTGGAACAGAGAGTTAGATTTATAAAGAGGTAGGTATTTGTGCAAACAAGCTGCCGTCAAAAACAAACCCTCGCTGCGTACGAAATTATTAACTTTTTCTACGTTTTCTACTATATATATACGTACTTATTTGCTAAAGTAAATCATGACCGAAACCCTCAACACTCCATTGTCTTGTTCGGACTTTGGAATTATGTATATGCAAATAAGAATGTACCTGAATATTTACTTTTAATTTTGTTTCGCTCCATGTTTTGGTACATTTGAATTAATTTCTTTGTTCTTGTCAGAGATCCTGATCCTATACACACAACAGCAATCTTTTGGGATAAAGAGAAAGCTGCCTGAAACTGAAACTACAACATAGCAAGTTCATTTTTCCAAGTATGTGCATATCTATAATCCTCTCGTACTCCAAAGACGAGCTATATAATATTTCAAAGACTCTTCCAATCACGATGCTACACCAACCCTATAGCTTTTACTTCCCTTTTCACTTACTCTTGGAAGATTTTTACAGTTAAGCAAGAATCGAAATGACCCAATCTCTACTAACCTCAACCTCGAAAGTAGCAACACTTGATGAAGTTAGTAATTACTTTGCACATGTGCACAAGAAACGAAGAATTCTTTAACGAGATTTGAATCGACTTCACCATGATTGAAAGTGCAATTGTCCGTGCAATTATCCAAATTATTGTATTGCTATATAGTGCGCAAGCCATGCCAAAGTCACGACAAAGGAATTTTCTACGATGAAATTTAATACGTAGCCCGGATATTATGTACCTCACATATCATAGACCTGACCACCCGACTGTTAGTGAAGGGAGGCACGCCGCCTTGGAATATTTTCAACCTGAGACAAAAGGTAAGATTCAGGCAAATTCTTTGAATTCCATTTTTATCTTATCTTACTTTTTAGCCCAGCCAGACGGTCAGACTTAATTCCGTAGGTACTTGCTCACAATGTATATACATACACACCAGACAATTGTCGCCAAGCTGTCTGGTCCAACATTTTCTTAAAATATATTTATAATCCGTATATCTTTGTTAAAGTCGCCTTTATGTATACAATTATCATGGGTTTTGTTTTATCACTCAGTTCTCAGGCATACTTTTGAAGTTAACACATGTCATTATTGTCATTAATGCAGTGTACACAAAGGCTTTGAAACATATACAATATATACATACAAAACGTCATGTCTGGAGCATCTTCCAGGAGTTTCCACTCTCGCCAGTACTTATATAGCACGTGTTAACCCCTGTAATAACCCCTTCAACCGACACAGCGACTGCGGAATTCTCAATGTGGTATCCTATACCTGCGTTAATATTGTAAAGTTAAAGTTCAGTAAAGCTAAAAAGTATAATAAAATAACGACATGACGGAGTTTATCTGAATGTACATATATACAGTTCCTTAGACGTAGAACAAAAGTATGGGGGCATATAGGTACAAATATGCTTGACTGTCTATCATAGTACATCAACATCACCTTTAACCTCTGCGATGTCTCAGAACCCCAGCCTCCAGACTACTGACAAAGTTTTTAAGACAAACTTTGAATTCGAAATGTTTTCAGAAATGTTAAATTTAATTATAAGTTAAAATTGGCCCCACATTTCATTAGTAATACTGTTCATGCTTCCTGAGATGCTCTTTCGAGCACCTACGCACATATATTTAATAAATTAATTTATTATTTTTTCTCCCTCTCTAATTAATCGTAATAGCAACCATAGTTTTGTGTCAAAATAAGTCATGGTGCTCAAAAAATTCAATCAGCATAAATATGTAATGTGCAGCCTAAATACCTAAGCATTGTCAATTGTGATAGCCCGTCACGTATATTACCAAAAGGCAACAATTCACACTGCGGTGTTAAATGTATGTTTAACTTTGAAAACCCAAGGGAAGGGTTACACACATTTCTCGGAATATTATTTTTAATTACATAGCCCACTAACCGTTTAGCCCACTACGGTGTATATACATATGCATAATTCCAGACACTTGGTGCCAGGCTGTCTGGCCGGAAAAATTCTTAGCAGTTTAATCCCTTCAAGAGACAATACACCAATCTCCATGGGACCTTGTTCGGTTCTTTTGGTGTTGAGGGACATGTTTAATATCTGAATTCTATATTTACTCCAAAATATAGCACCCCAGTACATGCAGGATTATGTGATTTGTAATAGGTAATACGAGTGATAGTCATTTCACTGTATCTTCCTGGCCTCTTCAAAATTTCCTTGGAAGAGACTAAACGAGGTTTGACCTCAGAGGTATAGTTAGCATTGCTGACTTAGCATACGCATTGAAAAAACGAAGAGCATTGGCTTTTATCATTGAATTATAATTCCTAACAAGTATGAATTGTTCATTGAACGAGGATTTTCGTATAAAGAGTCCATAAATTATTGAAAGAATGTAAGGGGTATACAGAGAATTGAAAAAAAGTATTTTTTATCAGTCATATTAAAATATTAAGCGACGCGGAAAAGATCATGTAAAGTGCATTAACATAGTTTTGTATTAGATCAGATCCAGAAAAGTATACATACTTCATATGCTTGGAAGTATACGGCTGGGGAAAATACATAGATGCATGGGAAGGTTGCAATACGATTGGTTTGGTATGGGAACGAATCCGAAAGTTGGCTGGAAAGGGTGGGAGTCTCCTCGAGAAAGAATAGAGCCCACCCAGCCAAAGCGATTTGGAATCTCTCTCTCTCTCCTCTCCTCAGTCTCACATAATATCTCCCGCGTGGCTTATTGAGAATGACAACGCTAAAATGTTCTTCATGCTAAAGCTTTCGCTGCTGTGTGTATAGGAACCTTCACTTTGGGTTTCCACATTGCATTGTATATAAAGCGCAGTTCTTATTAGATGATACGGATAGAATAAAGCTCCTGACGATTCTCACCTTTCCCTTCAATCCAAAACTGTTTGCACGGTCGTGTACACGCTCATTCTGGAACGACATGTAGACCTGAAAGCATCAAGTCCTCTCTCAGTTGATTTCATTTACCTGCGTTTAGCCATTATTATCACTCAAGTAAATCACCGATAAATAGTTCAATCACAGAAGTATACCCGTACATTTAAGTGTGCTCACGTGCCCAGAACTCTAAGACAGGGAGCAAAGTCTCCGTACAGTTCTTGTTTTTATCTAACTTTTGGAATAAACTTCAGAAATTTCGAAGAAAATTTTGGTTTCAAAAAATTACGTTGAAATGTCGAATTTACCTTGTTTCCCGATTTTCCCGTACTTGGGCCCGATGCAGTTCCGACATTTCTCCAGTCTACCATCCCCTCCAACTACCGTGGTGGCATCGGAAAGTCCAACAAGCATCAGTTCTAGCAGTGGTGGGCGGAATGGAAGTGGACAATCTCATCGTACTTCGTTCAGCATTGAAAGTATTCTTGGAGGAAGTTGCTCTAGTTCCGGTAGCAGTCCCAGCAACCGGGATTCGGATGTAAGACCGAGAAGTGTCAGTGCGGGGAATGAATCATCCGGACCCGCAGGTGCTACTTTCCCTCATTTACAGTTTTTACATCATCCAGCATTTCTACCTAATCAAGCTGCAGCCGAATTTTTGGGTATGTATTTGGTTTGAATTGAATTATCACTATTTTGATGAATATCCGTATAATTTTTTATAGTTGTTTAAGAAGTGGAATTGTAGAATCGCTTCCTGTTTAACAAAATTCATGCATTAATTAATAAGCTAGACTTGTGCACTTGTTACTGGGGAGCATACGGAGTAAGACTATGTTCTATGGATGTTATGATTGCTAATAAGGTTTATTTGTATGGTTGTGAGATGGGATAGATAGAGAGGAGAAGAATGGGATTTTGCCGAGATAATATTGATAGTTGAATATATTAAAATCGTCTTGTCATTGATAGGGTTTCATCTCATCCTGTCATATAGATATTATTTCCCTTTGAAAGGTTTGAACTCCGGGATGAAATCCTGTCAGAAATTGCATTCGCTATCCGCTCAACGAAAATTCCCTAAGAAGAAGACATTCAATACTTGTGTACATACACGCACACGGCAATCCGAAGGGATTATCATTTAAATCGAAGTTTTTCTTACATATTGCATATTTTAGTATGCCCTTCGTTTATATTATATACTTTTACTAACTCCCGCAAATCCACTATAGACTGACTGAGTTACGTTAGTACAGAAAAAGATATACACCTTAAAGTACGTATTAGCATGGATTTAAAATATTGATTTGTTAAGGTTTACCTCAGTATAGTTCAGTATATTTGAATATGGATATTTTTTCACTGTAAAAAACAAATATTGACTGCAAGGATTCTGGAAATCGTTTCACTTTGTATAAAGCTGGGGATGCAAAATCAGGTTGAGATTGTTATTTTGCTGGAACTATCAATCTGTTCTAAGAAAGCAGATTTTCTCAACGAGGTTCAAGCCCTCGTGTTTTTGGGCTTCTGTGTAACGCTGAAATTTTAATCGATTAACCTAATCGTAAATCAGACTTAAGCCACGACTTCATATTTTTATGTGTGGATAAGTATAAGTACTATGCTACTATACAGTCATCCTTCCAAGCGTCGTTTATAAACCATTTATTGTTTATAACGGTTTGGGCTACAAGCTACAACACACATGTACCTTTTTTGGTATACTGAGTGATATTGTAATGGTAGCTTTTGTCTAAAAACCGTGCCAGTGAAATTTTTCTCTCTGCATTATTTGGTAATTCTCAATTACATGCGTACAGTAATGATATAGTTGAAATTATATTATTCTTAAACTAATAGTTTCTGGTAACAGAACTCGTTGGGAAAAGACTGCTTATTGGATATGTTATTTATGTTATTTATATTTTTCTGGACAGCTTCCTACCCAGGACTATACGGTCATTACTTTCCTCATGGATTGGGAAACGGTGGATCAGTCTCAGCACAATCACTCCTGAGCACATCAGGACTAGCTGGATCGGCACTTGGTCCTACACCAAAGAGGAAAAGACGTCACAGGTAATTAGCTTATTACAGGATTTTAACACTGCTTGAAGTAATGCTTGCAGCTCTTTTCTGTAGTATACTGTAGCAATGTTTCGCTTTGTTTGTCTAGTATGTTCCATTATCCTTTTATGGAAGTGACCCCCGTGGTACATGTTTTAATCAAAAAAGACTAGAAGCTAGAAGCCACCTGACCCGACGTATCAAAGATATATTTTTCACAAGTACTTGTAACTTGTATTTGACCACATTAAAATTAAATTCTAGCCACAGACACGAGCTCATGCGTTACATGCGTTTATACATATGAGCATGATTATGTTGTAAGCTTAAGTAAGCTGACAGAGACAGAGGATGTAAACTAAGCAACTAAAGTGCATATATATAGGCTCTCAGCCATTTCCCATGAATTTGATTTTTTAATCCCTCAGCCGAGAGTCGAGAGTATATAGTTCCATAGTAATATAATCCATGTAAAGCCTGGCAGTTGGTGACAAGCAGTCTGACTGAAAATATTTCCTGAAATATTGTCGATTCAATCTCAATCCACGATACAGCAATGTATATACATGATGCATACAATGTCCTGATTAGCTTAAGCTTAGAAAAAAGATAGTGGGATGCGGTATTAGTTATCATAATGTTCTAATCTTTTCCAGAAATTATTCTCAGCGTTCCCATTTGTACACACACAGCTACTATCTATGAGGAAATTGAGTAGACTGTAGTTCCAACCTTCGTTTTAGCAATAATAAAATATATAAATTATTTTACCATGTATACAACGTTCCATCCTATCTCTGGTTAAGACATCGCCGATTAGTTATGTAAACATGTTTTCATGTGAAATTGAATCGAAATTTCTAAGGATCATGTTATAGTTCTGGAACATTCAGGAAATATGAAAAGGTAATTATGGCAATTAATTTCACGTGAATCCTGAGATTGGGAGATCCGTGCGTGTGTGTATACTAGCATCTCTGTATACATTCATTCATGTTTGTGATAGAATGTCTCTTTTTTCCCCACCGCAGTTTGGCTTTAATAAACTCATACAATCCTGCAGTAATTCTCTCAAAAGCCTTATTAATTTGCACGTGCGGATAGAACAAAACGTTCTAAATATTTCAAAGTTCTAAGGAGAAGCCAAAAAAACTGGATTCTGGAACTTTCCCTTATTTTTCCGATGACATACATAAATGAAGGGAAACTTGCGAATGTTGTCAAACCATTTTCCAATCCAGTAGTATTTTACTATTCCATTCTCAAATGGGTTCTGACAGAGAATAAAATGCTGCTTGCGAATTACTATTTACTATACTTTGAAACATACGATTATTATATCGACTAAATTATAGGGCGAAGCCAAAATATGAACCGGGTTCGATGAGTCTAGATTTCAGATCACATTCCATGGCCTTCAATATAAAATATATTGACTGGAAAAAGAATTTGCTAGAATTCTATATACTTGTTTTTTCTCATCCGTGAACCCTCCCATACCCGCAAAACGAGTAATCAAACGTAATACCATATCAAATGATATCCTCAGTAATCATGATCCGGTGGAGGTCTTTTTTATTTTTACAGTTGGGTATAAATATAGCTCGGATGCATGTTGAGCGTTTTCATTGTTATCTCTCCTATGTCGATTGTAGCACTAGAATGTATATATCTCATTCAGGAGAAATAATTTTATCCTCCTTCCGTGTCAGCTCTCACCTCTCACATTTTATGCATAACTTATTCTTGGCTTTGGGTATTTTCCTGTTTGTATCAATGTTTTTTATTTATGTGTGACTTATTTCGCAGGACAATCTTTACGGAGGAGCAGCTGGAGCAGTTGGAAGCCACGTTTGTGAAAACACATTACCCCGATGTGGTTCTTCGGGAGCAGCTAGCTTTAAAGACAGACTTGAAGGAAGAAAGAGTTGAGGTGAGTTCGTGGTTTAATATTTCACGACTATATTTTACTGTGAATTTTCGTTATTTTTACTTACAACTACGACTTCTAGTGTCTACGTAGTCGTATATTTCAAGCTGAGTTGTAGTAAAAGAATTTTGGTAGGGCTGCTAGGCATGTAGGTAAAGACTGCGACAGAGATTGTATAATTGTATATAAATCTTCAACTTAAACCTGCACATACATATAGGACACAGAAGGAAACGTGAAGGCGGAGGGCGCACAAATACATCGAAATAATATAAGAAGAGTGTATAATGGATTCTTTCCTACTTTCCATCATCCTCCTGTTCCTCCTCCGACCCTTTGCTTTGAATAGAATCCGAGGAAATAAAAATCAGAAATCTGGCGAATTTACCTTCTATCCCCAGCCATGTTTTCATAGCAAACAAAATTAAGGGTAATGTTGATACTCTGTAATAGAATAATCTGCCGCAGTAGGCTAGCAAACTACTAAAACCAAGCATCCCAATTGCACACACATTCGTTTGATTACATTACCTATTGTTATTGCAGGAGCTGCACATTAAATTACAATTTCACCCTAAAGCTAACCTTTAATAATTTGCCAGAAATGGAAAAATCACCCCGTTCAGCATATAATACGACAATACAACCAGCAGATAGTTTGTAACACACACTTATACACCCCTGCACACTATGTTCCCTCACACACACATGACAAAATAAAACCCTACCTTTTGTTTTTCTTCCAACTCTCACTATTGTTTTACCCTGAACATTTTCCTACGATGGAAGCCGTATATAGTATGTACATATTCATACTTAGGCACAGAAATATACTAATACTACAACCATAACATGAGTTGTTCACTTGGATACATGTACACATTTTACAAAACGATATTTGGTCGTGATTGGAGTCTATATATTATAGGGATATGTAGTCATGTACGATTCTTACCTCATTATCATTTCCTATAAAAGTTTATCCATAATTCAGGACTGAAGAGAGATACTCGTTGATTCTGAAATTCTACTGTATACCTTTACCAACCTCAAATCTGGTACATTTAATAAAGTAGAGACGCAGAGTTTAATATGGGGAAGCTTTAGAGAAACAAAGGGAACATAATAATGTGCTCCTTTTGTGAGTATCCACTGTATATAGAAATTTACAAAATTTTAAACATAGATAAAGAATGGTTTGGGCATATAAACATGGCCGAAATAGAATAAATAATAAGACCAACACAAGAAAATACTAACTTTCATTGTTTCGTTCTGTCCTAGCTAGCAAGGTTATGTTTCTCATTCAAACCTCGATTTTTATCTCGAACCCTCGTGTACATTCATACTGGTGGTGGTGGTGTACTCAGTCACTCCCGGTGTAAAGGTGTAGTTTTATTTTTGAGACTAGATTTGTATGCCTTAAGTACACCATGAAGTGTTGTACAGATGTTTTAGTACATAGGTTTCTTGTGATAATTTCATAACGTACGAACAACAATAATTATAGGCAAGGGAGAAATATTTAATGTTTATATTTTTGAGATTTATGACCAAAGGAAGAAAGAAATCAGTGTTTTTTAGTTTTTTGTACTCTGACTTTTCAATTAATTTAATAATTACGTGTAAGGCTCTATGTACTTCAACTACAGCCCTGCTGTGAATATTTACACTTCGCTTTTGCCTGTTAAATACCGGGGAATGAGTCATAATACTAGCTCTTATTAAGTAGATCTGGCGGAAAAGGTGTTCGTTGATCATCGTGCTTATAATTTTAATCAGTGTTTGATGAGGCACAAATCTTTTTCCCGTCTTGAAAAACTGCAGGAATAACTTGACTCCTATATTCACTGGTTTAATTAAAGATATAAACATTGTTGATGAAGAAGCTCGAATGAAATTGTCTTCAATTTCCACAATTTAACTACACATTTTCCCCAAAAAGCAGGGGGAAATAATGGAAGCTGGAGTAGTTCTTCTGTGAGCGATCATAACCAAAACGAAACTTTTGGTTTTGACGTGAAATGGGATCAACGGGGCTGAAAATCGTGAGAAAATCAATCTGGTCTTTAGCTTTTATATTATTACCCTCGTTCAACTTTTGTCTTGATATACTCGCTTATAACCCTTTTTCGGTTTTCGAGTAGTGGTTGCAATTTATACGAGGAAATTCAAGTACCGATAGTGTGAGGTGAGCTGTCAGTCCCCTGGATCCTATGCGTTTTTGCACATACAGAAACACTCTTGCACCCTATTTACGTATGGTAGGAGTTTGGTTGACAAGGGGAGAACGCTTTGAAAATTATCCAGCACTTGACTTTTGACTAGTCCTGAACGAATCCATGGAGAACTAGGGAATCAGAAATAGACAATTCAATAAACTCCATCAGAATATTTTAGAGATGAAATAGATGATGATATGATACCTACAATCCTGAATCCCGTTGTTGTGATAGCCTTTTCCAGCTACATCTTTTCCAGATAAGCTTTCTCCCCCCTAATTGAATTTTGATTGAGTGGCAATGTCTGGTTCTGAACTCCATCTCATGTATTCAAAACAACCCATAACCAGAATGCTTTTCTCTGCCTTTAAATGTCTTTGTTATTGAACAACTGAGGGAAATAGTGTAAATGAGTAGGAGGTGATTTTGATAATAAGGTAAAACTAGTTTAGGAATTAGTTGGAAATATTTGAAATCAGTTTTTATTTACCATTTTGAAGAGTCTGTATATTGTGGGAGATGGTTTTTGTCTAGTATAGTTCCTCGCTTTCACTATTTGACAGCTAGGGATTCACTCGTGGTCATTAGTACATCATAGCAGGCGGTGAGTGTGTTGCTACGAGCCTTACACGTTAGTTGCTACGGCAGGACCAGCGTGATTCCTCTCGGATCTCTACCACTTGCTTATGCCCTTTGTAGGTACGTATGTAGTGTGAACTGATTCTCCAGGTAGCACAAGATGTACGGTATTTATGTAATAGAATAGAAATCGCATGAATGAGTGACTTTCTGTATGAATCCAGTTTGACACGAAGCTGTTGGATACTAGAAACGTTGTTTGGGAGGAATTTTTATTTGTTGTTAATTAAGATCATATTTTCCAGCTGACGGGTCAGAGACTAGATCAAAGAGTAGATCTTCATAGACTTTGTGGATAGACTCGTATTATTAAGATCTCCATCCCGTCTATCCAGTTTGATAACTCCGATTGTTCTATATGAGCTTTTGATTACACATCAAAGGAAAAGACTATAAGTAAGTTGTTAAGTTGGTAAAGCTGCAAACAAATGACGGGCAATTTTTCAAGCTA
This sequence comes from Spatulosminthurus flaviceps, assembly GCA_034693705.1. Taxonomy (NCBI): domain Eukaryota; kingdom Metazoa; phylum Arthropoda; class Collembola; order Symphypleona; family Sminthuridae; genus Spatulosminthurus; species Spatulosminthurus flaviceps. The sequence goes on along the minus strand of JAQFXU010000550.1, from coordinate 37,128 downwards.
TTTCTCGTAACTCAAAAAACAAGTAATAACTTTTATGTTACAATTACCTATACACCCAGAGCTGAAAAAGGAATCTGCAGGCGTACGTGAATACCTTGTGAATGTTGTAGGTCTTTGATTTCTTTTGTGTACTGTCATGGAATAATTTAATTTTTCCGTGTCAGCAAATACAAAATTAACGTTACTTCCAAGGAAATCAACAAGTTGATATGCATGTAGGTGGGTGCCCAATGTTGGAATCAAGGACTCTAGCACAAACTATGTTCTTTCTGAAGTATAATTGAAATTTAAGTCGATTGTTAATGTATGAGCAGTTTAATCTAATAACCGATTCCTAAACATGCCTACTGTAAGTGCAGTGAATGCTTTTATGCTTGAACGAGAATTAGTATTGATGATCGGAAGGAAATTGTACACCAGCAGTTTCAGTTACTACTTGTTTTTATAAGTATCTATTCTTATTTTACATAGGTATGGTTCAAGAATCGTCGAGCAAAATGGCGAAAGCAGAAGCGAGAAGAGCAGGAAAGAATCCGACGGCTTCAAGAAGATGCCAGCTTGAAACATTCTCCTCACGGAAATCTAGGCTTCAATGACGCAGCATCACCATCTCCAACGTCTGCTTCTAATGCTTCACACCACCTCTCGAATTGTCACATCCGTGCTGCTCTAGTACATAGCAAATCTTCCCTAAGTCCTCCTCCGGAAGCCAACATCCCCAATAAGAAAAGGCATAATAGCTCTGACTTTTCCGATGACCTAAGTGATTAATTAGACCGGTTGATAAAATTCTCTTGCGGGGCTTCTTTGTGCTGACACGCTAATAAAAAAAGTTTCTTACCGTTAGTACTACTAGCACCCGTGGAAGTTAATGTGTTCTCGGTAGTTATGTGTTGATTTTCGGGCTCCCCAGCGTTACTGACCAGCCTGGCGCAATTTTAGAATAAGATTCTTTAGATATACACCCTACACGTGTATGTTAGTGTCTGTAATTTTTAATGTTAGTGTATATTTATAAGTAAGACTAGTCCGCGTTTTCATTTACGTTATGTGAAACTTTGTTTATTTATATACTTAAAGATTAAAATGTAAATGTGGAATATTAACTACAGAAAATACCTATTGAACCAATAAATCGTAGAGACTTTGTGGCATGCTAAACCAGGAGTAAGCATTTGTTCGGCATTTTCTGGGATAATAAATGGGACCAGTGGGAAATATTATGTATCAGTTCGGGAAGAGTAGCTTTAGTAAGGTTTTAAGCAAAATCCCCTCTGTTCTAGAGAATGTAACAGAATTTTCTCGTGAGGCTAGTGTCGAAACAACAAAATAATCTCAGGTTGACACAGTTTCTGGAAATAATTTATACTGATTCTTAAACGGTTGCTTTTCCTAATTCTTTAGCAACGCAGGTACATATATTCAACAATGCAAACGATTTTTTATAGATATATTCGATATTTTTGGAATAGACAGTACGAGCTGATGAGTTGCAAAATGTAGACACATAATATGTCGCATTTATGTAGGTTCTACCCCGCTGAGATTCTACAGACAAATGAGCAACTTGGGGCGTATAATATCCAGTATGTAGGTAATATCTCGAGACAGATGTACCGTTGAATGTCGTTTGTGACACGAGGAAAATCAATCCCTATGGAACTTTAAGAATTACGTTCACTGGAAGGTGAGCGGAGAAAGGGAGTAAATACAATACATAATAAGAGAAGGAAATTACAAAAGAATCGTATTAAATTTCATATTTCATGTTGGAGAAGTCCAGAAGTCGTGATTATTCATAAATCCATTAACCCTTAGCACGTTCCAGCCAACTGTCAGTAGATGAAATCTCATCAGAGTTGTCAAATAAACACTTCTTCCCCGTCAGTTTGTCACCATGTAGACACTACTCTGTTTGTTCACATGCTTAATAGCTCTAGTTGTCCAAGTCAATAAATACATATGTAATACCCAAGGTAAATTCATCTAGAACAGATACCGTACCCCTTAAAAACATTCACTCAGTCAGTTGTATGGACATACACAACGCACTTCCTTACCACACGAAATAATTACATTTACACATCTCATCCCTCATCCCCTTAACAACGAACTAAAAACAAGACATGACCACCCAGCAAAGCAAAAGCATTTAAATCAATGTAAACACAGAAATGAGTTTACAAAAAGGTTGCTCTAACAAGTATCCTCAGCTTCGGTAATCACATGTTTTCACGTCTCTATTGTTCACACAAGCACAATTCTTAAAATGTATGTTCTGTACAAAACTGTTCCCTAATCTTTCAAGTGTTTACCATTCAACACTTCTCTCCAATCCGGAGATGGTTGTCTAAGGAGACCCATCCATTAAATTGGCACCTGCAGGACTAGTCTAAAATATAAGTTATACCTAAAAAAATTTTAAATTCCCTATTTCGATAAAGCCAATTATAACTCTCCGACTTTCCTCGTTTCCTCGTTAAAAAATTCCCATACTTTTGCATATATAGAAATAGATAATGGTATAGAAAGTTAATACAGTCAAATATGCAATACCCGTGCGTGAAGCTAAAAAACAAAACAATCAATGAGTAAGGGCAGGTCGAAGTACAGCGGCACAAAAAGTCGGATTTCGTCTATATTGTAGCAAAATTAACTTGTACAAAACTCATTGCTATGGCCTTCAGCACGCGCGGAATTGATGCTTAACATATGGATGTCAGGAAAAGGAGAAAGAAACTTTCTTTTTCCGTCGCATCATCACTACAGGATACATTACAGTTTACAAATCCCTAAAAAGATAACACTCATTCTGAAAGTGGAGCTGGATAAAGCTGTGCAGACTTAAAGCTTATTTGATTGATGGGTTTTCAAAGCTAAAGATACCTTGCGACTATAATGCATAATTTGGCGAACTCAAATGTTTTGCCTCAATTTAAATGTGACATTAAGACTTAAAGTAGTAAATATTCTAAAGCAAATGCAAAGTGTAAGATTCCCTTTAGATCAATGTAAGAATTTCCTATGCTTTACTTTACATTTAAAACTGCGCCCAAAACCATTTCATGGCAGGCAGACGCTCGCTCACTAAAATGTCCAATGCATAAATGACAATTCTGAAAAAATCATATGCATAACTGATATTTAGTGAAATATTCTTCTACTAGACCTTTCAATCAAACTGGTTATTACAAGCTCATAGAGAAAAACGGACCATACAGCTATAAATAGAGAATGAAAAAAATTTACATGGTGCAAGGGAAATGATGTAGGTTTTGTTTGATTGCGAGGATCAGATTGCGAGATTTTTCACACGGCCTTGTCCTCCATGTAGTGGATACGTCTAATTGTAAGTACCGAACTCAAAAAGTTTTGTATATTGTATTTGTATATATATATATACACAGGCTGAGAGCCACATTTAGAGACGGGAAGGAAACGGAAACATACATATTATCCCTAAGTTATCTAGGAATCAAATCTAGTAAAAGGTGACCATGTTCCTTCACTTTTCCCTCTCTGTTGACAAAATCAGACCAGGTCATACAGAAGCAGAATCAATAGTATACGAAGCATTGACTGACTTGTTGACTAAATATTAATGGATAATAGGAACAGAAAGTCTCAGTATGTGAGCGATTTTAACGGACGAGCAGAGATGAGAGAAAAGAGGAGTTAAAATGGCCAACGTACATGTAGTCACATATGAAATAGGACAACTGATTGTGAGGTTTGTTTTCCCTTCGGTCTGAGATTTAGGTTTGAGGTTCGTCAATCCTTTTCCAAAGTATATGTACAAATTACAATTACTTACGCTTACCTCATTTATATAAAAGTCGGAAAGTGCAGTTGAGTGCGAACCTCCATGAAAAACACAATGTAGTGCTTTGCTCTTGTCAATAAACTCTATAGATGCCATGGTTTGGCTTAACCATGACTATTATACAGCAACTACTCCTCATTGTATATGGATAGGCTTCCATTGCTTGAAGGAACATTGATTCCCAGAATCTGGAATTAGTCATCTTGATTGTAAGTAGAGACGAGATTTTATATAATAATAATAGTATGTACATAAATATGCACATAAGACTAGCCCAGAGTCCACTGTATGGTTTCCCTGGAGGGAATCTCTATTAACAATTCATCATCACTCAGCTCAATTCTCTAACCCTTTATTTATACAATAGAATCTTGTTCTTTTTTGTTTTTCCATTTCCCATTATCTTATTTCCTATACATATAACCTCATCCAATGTAAGATACATGAGGTGGGCTGTGCACACAGATCCATTCAGTGGTCTGTATATAAATCAACCTTCCAAACCCCATTATAGTCCTTGTGTATATTTACTTGAGAGAATTGCGCCATTGTTTCAAGCAAAAGCATTAAAATTAGTGCCTACCAAAGTACTAGTACTCAGGAAAAATCTGGCGTTTGTAAGCTAAAGGTAAATAAAATAGTCTGCAGGTTATTCGTTCATTCATGAGTTACAGTTGCGCAATGATTTCCCGAGCTGCTTATTGTGTACCGGAATTTTTAAAGCAGCTAAATAATGTTAATAACAAAAGTATTATGCTGTTTTTAGATCATATATTATTATTATTACAAAGGACGGAAAACTTCGATCGTTCATGGAAACAACGATAGTGTATAGGAGTAAAGAAACCCCTTTTACCTTAAAAAATGTTTTTGGGATTATAAGCAAGTATTATAATTTTTGAAAGAGACTTGTTGCAAAACAGCTCATATTTAATAAGAGAAAATTTTTGAGCATTAGGAAACTAACAATAGGAGTGAGCTTGTGAGTGACGAGTGAGGCAGGTAAAGCAGAACTATCTGTAAAAGCACTGGGTGTATTCATAAGTCATGTAATACGTTTTGTCACACAAAGCTTAGGAAATAGCTTGTCCCCTGCGATCTTTTAAAAAGGTGGAAAAAACACGAAAATCCCTTAGCGTACCTTCACTTTATGCATGATGTCCTCATGCATATGTTTAAAACATGCATATGCTAATGCTTTTCAATGATTCGGAGAGTGAAGGAAAAAAAGTAAGCCTTCGAATCACATCAAGAGTTGACAAAAGAAACACACCTCTGTGCAATTCAATCCTGAACCCTTTTGCTTGAAATGAAAAAACATTTTATGAATTCAAAATGAATGATAAACTCTCCGGTTCACTGTTACACAATCGACCTTATTTGCTTGAGAAAACTCCACGAATTTTTCTGTTACAAAATCAACTACTAATGTGTACGCACTGTGTGAAATGTGTATACATACGAAGTGTATCCATAAGACCAGAAAAACACACAATAACTTCCGCGTTTTTAACAAGAAAAACTTGCCAATAGATTCAGCACGTAAGTATGTACGTTCTGATTTACAATCTGATTTTTAAAACTCTCAGGAATAAAAAGTTCTCTATTATTCAATGCTAGCAACAAGAAGATCATTGTCACATTTTAATAAGTCAATTCAACATTTTTTAACCATTTATTCACAAACGAGCAAGCAGGAGGAGTAGAGTAGGGAAAAAAGAATACTTTTTATGTAAATCGAACCTAACTTTCTTTCACTATCCCCCCTCTCTCAATCTTCTGTCCGTAATAATACAATGGAAAGGAAAATAAAAATCTACTCTCTCCCACTTGAATCTCACTCACCCACAATCAGATTTACTGTGGCTTCATCTACAGCTATATACACCCGGCTAAAACTTTTCTTTTTCATGTTTTGATAGCTCCATTGTGCATAGAAAGATCTGAAATTCAAAGTTGATCATGTAATTTATTTCTTTTAGAAAGTCTCAAATAAAAACGGTTAGTAATTAAAAAATGCATTTACCAAGTCTTGTTACCTAAACCCTAATTGCATTATTCCGATAAAAACGTTCCTTATTCCATTATATAATTGAACGATTGAACCTAATTTAATGGTAAAGGCTTTTTTCTACAGGCTTAGAGTGAGTATTATTAATATACATGCTAACCTTTTAGTTGTTAACCAACGTTAGTAAATTATTATTTTACATATAATAAAATTATTATTAAAGTTAACCACATCCTTTTTAGCTCTATTGAAAGACTCCGACAAATGAAACCATAACATAAGTAACGCGAAAGGGTTGGTCAAAGGTTTTGCCGCACCCAGGTTCAAAAGCAAACGATTAGCTTCTTATTATTAGAAAGTAGTTGATAGTATTGTAAACAAGCCGCCATATATTCTTACTTGTGAATGAGACTGCTCCTAGCCACAATGCCCTGTGTATTCTTAGGATATAGTACGACGAGAATCTGGCTTTTGTTGTACTATTTATTTACTAACTCATACACATGTGATATTTGTAACCATAAACAGAAAATAATTATTGTGAATATATATATGAATGTATATATATGTATATATATATATCTTATAAGCGGGTGGAAATTCGTTACTATAATATTTGTTAAAATATTCCGGATAGACCAGCCAATTTGTAAGCGAGTGACTACCAGCAGAGGATCACCTAATATTAAAATAAATATAGGGACAGCCTAGAAAGTAAATAGAATTTAACAGTGAATTATTTTGGACAATAGGAACAAGGGAAAAATTAAGCAGCGTAAAATCACGTTAGAAAATCTACCTTCAAGAACCAAAGGATGGATCTTCTTTGCGGGTTGGAGAATCTTCCTTAAGAATATACCTGTGTGATGTATTTCTGGGGGCACGTATACGCATATGGTCTATACACGTAGGTTATTACATAGAGTGATGAGGCCCCTAAGGAAGAAGGCTACGGTAAACATTAAATTTGACAAGCGCACTTTCTCTAAACACCTCAAGTCAGATCAGATATATCTTTGCGTTTGACAAGAGACAAGAGTCGAGATCTTTATACGGATGTGTACATACATACAAATACTGCTGCTTCTTAATACCAAGAATGGTACTATACCCTTGGGTGTAAGTAGGATTTTATCCATCCTCGTTACTACATACAAGAAATAATAGAAGTGAGGTCACAAATATCATGATGAGCTGTCCTGTAATCCCTTGAGTATCAGTGTGAATAGAATTTTCTGATGCTAAGATGTAGAGTAAGTGAAGAGGAGCCGCCGCAATCATGCAGAAAATACTTTTTCATCCAGATACTCATAGACACATGCATATTTATCGCATTGTCACTGCTTATCACGGGAGAGATGATGCTGACAGATTTGCTGAATAACAACTTGACCGACAGTGCCGTATGGGGTGATGATGTATATGATGACACCCTACAACTTGTATGCGATTGTGTTTTTTCCCTCTCTATGGATCACCCATTAGATCATTTATAGCTTTACAAATTGCGGCTCGTATTTCCTAAAGCTTCTCTCTCTCCCTGTGAACGTGAACATATACATAGTGTCCGCTTGCCCATTCGATTTCATCCACTTACTCCAACCACAACTTGCGCCTGAGGTATTTTTATGCGTTATAAAAGGGTACAACATTAAACACATAGGCCTGTATAAGTTGAGACCAATGTATTTCGTACGCTAGGGGTATATTTTATATATTATATCAATACAAACATATATATGTGTTTTAGAATATGACATATTTTTATCGACGAAGTATAAGTGTAATGCAAAGACTAGACAAAGCTAATACATTTGTTGTATGTAAATACCAAATAGAGAAGATTGTTTGTTGACTTGTGTGTGTGTATTTTTCCTGAGGTTTTTCCATTCACCCGTCCTATCCATATGAAAGTATACACGTATAGTGGCGTGTGTGTATATGGTGAAGGAAAGGAGGAAGCCGTAAGTTCCGGAGCGGAAAGTAATCGGACACTTAATCGCACCCTGTGTACACTCAGTCCATGGACGGGAGTGACGAAAAGGGGAAATTGTTATTACTCTTTTGGAAATCAAGAAGAAACCCCGAAAGTTAGACTTTTTGTAAATTAATAGGAAGGAGAGAGACCTCATGATGGAGTAATATTGGAGCTCAACCGGATCTTCATCTCCTTCCTATATCCATAAGAATCTAGAATCTTATCAAGATATCTGATCTTATGGTCCTATAGTCGTATCAAACCCTTAACGTTAAGTAATCACTCGTCAATTCTAGCTTCTAATATCTGGCAAAGTTACATTGGAAACTTGGGGTGATAGTGATTTGGGCTAAGAAAAAAAGTGGAAAGAGATGAAACAAGTCCATTTAGTCGGCTTCCTTACTCTTTCCTCCAGTTTTATATTATTCTGTATGCCACTAAAACCCATATATGAATGTCCATGTTGACAACTTCCTCCTCAATTTCCTCCACCCTTTTTTCTTGAAACATACGCAATCAAACCAAAACATTATAAATTAGTACCGCAAATTCATTGTCATTTACCTCAATAAAGGATCTTTAGTATCAATTTTCCAGTAGCACGAGCTTCCTAATTCTCAAGTTTCACCTTCTTTTTCCCCTCATCCTTTCAGGTGCTTAGACTAGTGTCAAGGTTCATTTTTTTTCAAATAATTTAGAAAGATTCTATTAATCTGAATCTTTGTGCTCTTTTGAAAGGTACTCGAATGAAGAGTAAATATCCTGTAAATTATAAGGTAGAAAATAGGGAGAAGTTGGAAAAATATGAAAATATTGCTAGGGGAAAAAAATGAAGTAGAGATACTTTGAATGGAATAAGGTATTGCAAGTTTAGAAGAAGGTCGATTCATCATAAGAGTAAAGGTTACGGGGAGTAATGCAGACTTACATGGATAATATTGAATGAATACTATGGATTTAATGTGTTGTATTGTAGTATAGACTACAAGACCACCCTTGCAGGGCTCTTCAAAACAGCTTCTATATTCAAAAGAAATGTCTCACGGTGCATTACCTGCTCAATTCAGGGATTAACCGAGAACTCAGTTTCATAGTCGATTTAATTACAATTGATTTACTCCAAGAAATAAAATATGTATGATGAGAATACATACTTATGGTATGGGGTGGCTTCCAGTAAGAAGTTAAGAGGGTATAGGTTATTACACCGTGTATAGGCTGTGTCCAAGAATATAGAGGTAACTATAGATTCTACTCGCATTTGTGTATTCAGACATTGGATGGAACAGCCTATTGAAGCCTATTGAATTCTGTGTGTGAATGCACGAACATATATATACATGCATAGTAAGTTTGTTGAGCGTGTACAATAAGCATATTTGTAATCTTCCATGTTCTACAACATGTTCCCAAGCAATGCATTGTAGGGACTTTGTATATTATAGAGGAGGGCCGAGAATTTCACAGAAGCTCACTTGCACTATAGACTTCGACACAAGAGCTTTTCATCGTGTGGATTTTAGGGATACAGATACGTATAAAGTATAAAGCGACGTTAAAGTTTATTGTCAAAATAACTGGATGTTTGTCGGCAAGGGATTTTTAAAGCTCCCTACAAAGCATCCAATTGTGGATCGCTTGTTTGTAACAATTGTAATCGGGAAAATGCTTACCGAAAATCACAAAATTTTATAAATCTTACCATCACGGGTGGTTGCTTTTGTATAAGAATTGATCTGTGAGTAGGGAGTATGTAGCTTAGTGCTTACTTTATATGCAGATTTTGACATATATATGTACGTACATGTGTGTGTTTATTTGTGGAGCTATTTTCATTTCTTGAAGGAAGCGATGAAATCTCAAGTGATTCCTTTTAAATTGTACCGACTTTGTCAATATATAGGAGGAATTCAAGGGCGGGAGGAGGGCTGAAAATATTTTTCAAAAATATGCGCAAAATCTTGATTGAAAAAATGTTTTCAAGAGCGTAAATATAAATAAAAATTTGGATCATTACATTTTTCCTCACGTGATTAGTAAATGACTATAAAACTCACACGTTCTTTATTATTTATAGAATATCGTCGGTGAAAGTCCAAAAGGAGCTATATCCCGTTCAAGCGATTTCTGCATATAGCTCCTTTTGGACTTTCGCCGCCGATATGTAGACGTGACTTTGTTAGCAATGGAGTAACAGTAACAACTGGAAATGATTAATCTGGAAATTTTGCTGTTGGGAGTTAAATGCTTTGTGAATGGAATTCCTAGGGAATAATAATTATTATGTCACTTTTGAGGCAAAACAACCATACGCTGTGATGTTTTGTTTACATCATGTGGACAAAGCATGGAATGAAAGCTAGAAAAAGCATCAATAATTGAGTCAAGAAATTAGTATAAAATCTAATAATTTATTTCAGTTTGCTGGAGCTACATATGTTCGAAAGTTTCATTGAAGGCAGGGAAAAAGTGTTTGTCTTTCGTATGGATTCATACATTTCCTTTATTTTGGAAACTTGATAAGGAAAAACTTTCTCGAATTAAGCTCGCATAGGTAGCTATTATTTTTATAATGCTAAAGATTGTGGTTTTACCAGTTCATTCATTTCATATTAGGTTGAATAGAAAGCTAATAGAAAAGTGTAATCATGCCTTTAGCTCCTGCTTTATTCGTGCTAAAGACGAAAAATCTGCGTTGTTTCTAATTTCGTTCCCTTCCGACTCTTTTAAAACTTGTTGAAGAATGAAGTGAATTAATTTCCGTAGGGTTATGCCACGACTGTGCATGCATCATTCAGATGTAAGAGAGAGAGAGTGAAAGTAAAGGTGAATGAAATATGGCAGTTTTATTTTTATACGGTATTCCACCACAGGTGTTTCAACCCCTGATTATAATAATTATTACATGCAGAAAAATCTGAAAAATCTATAATACCAAATAAATATATTATTTTCCCTCGTCTTTCCAGCTTGAAACTTTTTAGGTATGAAATTTTTTTTACTGTTGCAATGTTTACGCCTATTGTATACACACTGAACATTAACATTGAAACCTACTTTCGGGAAATTTTACAACCCTGAATCAGAGAAGTATGTGTAAGTATTGTATAAGTTTGTTATTATAAGATCAGTGTATACGCCATTATTAATAAAAGAGGAAAGTTCTATGAATAGGGACTACCTTGAATTCTCTCTATCTCTTCGCCGACGCGATGAGTGTACAACAATCTTTTGGATGCTCTTTTCACATATTTACCCATTTCCACATAACTTAATTTTTATAAAGGCTAATGTTAGAATGCATGCATTGGGACAAAGACTCCATAGGATTCATAATTGCATGTACGCAACTTATAAGGACGTATATACGCTTGTGGCTGAATTATAACGGAAGAGTTCATAGCAACGATAGCTGGAAAAAATCGTTAGATTATCTTATGATTGACTGATGCTTGCCGTGTGTTGAAAACTGTATATTGGGGGATGGGCTGTGCATTGTTTGACAAGCTTTTATTGTGTGTAGTATATAGAACAGTTTATATTAATAAATGGCAATAAAAGGCACAAAGGCAGGGAGTTTGGGAGTGGGATGGGCAGGGCAGTAATTTTTGGGTTGTAATAATAATGTTACAAAAGGTAATGATTTTGTATTTTGTTCAAATGATTATATGTATGGGAGAGAGTACGAGAGAGAAGATGGCTGGTAGTGTGCATGTGATGACATTGGGTGGGACTAGTACTTGTTGGTCTTTGGATGGATGGATAATAGAACAGATTTCAATGAGATGTTTTGGCTGGTGGGATTTGTTCAGGCTCGGGGTGGTCTTTACTTTGGCACCCTGCACTCTCTGCTTCTTCAATCTGAGTAAATCCGAGCTTGTGTCTATGATATTTCGTATTATACTACTCTCTCCTTTATGCTCATACAAGTACATACGTGCCTCCATACTCGTATACATACCCAGTTTTCCTTTTTACACTTATGTATATTTACTTACAAATAGCTGATTACATATGTACATGTTATTAGGGATGAAAGTATAGGAGAGAGTACTGATGAAAAGTCTCGTCAATTCCATGGGAAGAATATAAAAGCATCGGATCTACGTTGATATAATCCGGCCTTTGAGATCAACTTGAATAGTTTACAGGATGTTGAGCGAGTGAACTATGACCATGTAATTCCAAGATCTGCATCATTGATCAACATCTGCTTCCAGATTAGCTTCACCAAGAGACACTCTCAACTCGACGGATCAGCTCAATCTCACGTTAATCCTGATTACCACGAATCCTGGCTAATATATCAGTTACCCTAACCAATGTATTTACGAATTCATCATCCATCCTCTCTGACTATAGTTGAATTCAAATCCATTCAGCATGTTTAGCTTCTCTACCCTCCTTTACTATATACTTTTCCACAATCCTAAAACTTAAACTCTCCTATGGATCAACCTTTAAATCCCGTATACGGAGCAAGCATTCATTATTTTATTTGCCCACATGCCATGAGGATTGTTAAAATTTTTAAGCTCCATATTTATATTTATCCGCCTTTACATATTATTGACGTCACATTACTCTTCTACTGATTCTGCCTTACGAAACAACAAAGATCATCACCTTTAAATTCATTTCATCCATCTATGTAGTAGCAGGAAGCACTCGTAGCTGAACAGTTTCCATTTTTAAGAATTTTAGCACAGTTTGTATAATTATTATTGCGTGGCTGTAAGTGTCACATAAAACAAAACATATGGCTTGTTATTATTTATTTGCCATATTTCTGTTTAAAGGTAAAGGGTAGGGATGATTTGTAATGTGTAATTCTATGGTGTGTAAAGTAAAAAGCAACCCGTCTGAGCAGGGTTAACATCTTTAGGGGATACTAAACGGGGAAAAGACTGGGGGTGAACCTCACAATAATCAGTTCATAAACTTTGGTGATATTGGTTTGACGGGACAAGAATTACGAATACGTATTTTCCCCTATTCATGCTGTTTCTACCCGTTGTGCATAGTGACACAAACATGGAGCTATGTGTTCGACCGTACGTTTGACAAGGGATAAGTTACACTTGGATTAACTCCCAGCCCATACGCATAATGACGTGAACGTGAGGCTGTTAGGCCTACCGCCGTCACTTCTCAAAATCATTTTATTTCTATATGAGTTTGCAAGTACTCACACATGCAAGGATGACCTTTTTGGCCCTAGCCAACTCTGGTTGAACTTGCATTACAAAAGAAATTATATCGTAGATAATAGGAATGAGTGGACGTGCTAGAGTTAGGCGTTATTTTTTAAGATGTCTTTCGAAAAGAAAGTAACTCACCTACAAAATATCTTCACAAATATAAGTTATTGCAATGCATGAAAAATCACCAATGGAAGCTTACGGTGCGGTGGAGTAAACTACTATTTTGACACGCGATTATTAAACAAAAGTCTACGTTTATTATGTAGGGATTTTTTATACACAAATATTGGTATTCTTAGGGTCTCACAAGTTGTCAGTTATTATCACCCTTTGTATTACCTCTGTTTGAAGGATATTTTCCCGGAAGCATTCTTATAAGTAACGAGAGGAAAAGCAAAGCTTATGCAATTGTCATTAGCAATAAGAATAAGTAGTCCATTTCTTCAGTAGCAGATAATCAGACATTAACACCAAACCAGAGTCCTGAATACAGATAAGAGCACATATGTATTAATGTGCTGTTAAAGTTTTCAGAGAAAGTTAACATTGTGAGAAGTTAGTAATTGAAATGTTCTGTAGGAGTAGATTAAGTCCACGTAAGGCCGGTGTAGAGTTTAATATGTGAAGTAGGACTTTTGTGACATTAAATAATGAAAGAATCTTTAGCAAGAAAGAGGCTATATACGCAGGTACGACGTAAGTTTCCACACACCAAGAAATCCTAATCCAGAGAGTTTTGCTATAACTAAGCTTTTCTCTTGGATCCAATTCCAAACTCCGGCACTGTCTTGTAAAAGAAGAAGGTGACTGACTGAAGCTATAAACGTGTTTGTTTCATCAAACTAAAAGCTAAAAACACGCTTTAATCCACAGTGTCTTTGTGCAGCTTAAAATAATCTTTTCATTTCGGTCCTCATACCCGATGCCCGAATCAAAGGGGAACCAAAGCCGAGGTAATCTTAACCGAAGGGACATCCTAATGGAACATTATATATACCTTTATACTTTCCCCCCACATTTACACCCTAGTGTTTACACGGAAATTCTGCTACTGAATTACTGCGGAATTAAACAATTGCGTAAACGCAAAGTCACGCATTTCAATTTAACTAACGTCAAGTAATTAATGAAAACTAGAAAACGCTAGCCACGTAGTACATGGGTGTAGAAATAAAACCTAAAGGGGAAAGTTCATTAGCAAAAAGAATTCAGCGCTCTAGTTTTTTGAAGTACAACATTTACACCAATCAACAATTTCAGGAAACATCCTTTTAATCAAAAGAATTTTACCAATTGGTCCGATAACGCTGCCTTTCAGCATTTGCAGCCACAGAAACTCCCAAAGTTGCTTGGGTTGACGGGTTGACAAAGCTTTGTCAATCCAAAGTAAGCCGTGTTTTTGTGAAGTAAATAAGATTTGTAATTTTCAGAGAAGATACATCATCTGTACAAAAGTACACTTAACACTTGCTTGTACCACGTACATAATTACTTTTACACATGCTCATATGAGTGAAATATTTTGCTACTTACTCCGCTCCGGCATCCCGCAAACTCCTAAAAGCGTAGGAGTCAGGCAATCCTTGAAGATTTGGCATTTTGTTTCACAGTAGTAGATCCTGTATTCTTCCTTCTTCAGGAGGAGTTCCAGTTTCATTGTTGTTAAATCTCTCCTACTAAAATTGCCTACAACTTTCGTTCCTTCCCGGAATTAGGGGTGTCAGCTCGTGATGACTGCTGAAGAGCAATGCAGTGTAATTATCAAATGCTCACGTTGAATTAATTTTATTTAAAAAAAATAAAATCACAATGAAATTATCTTACTACTTTGCTACTTGACCTCCAGGCATCATTCCACCAAGTGGAAGTAGTTTGCAGCATTTCTCATGCATGTAAGGATCCATCGTGAGCCATCAGCTTTTGCAAGGATTTCGAAAATACGTTTTTCGATACACTTACTCAAGAATTTATTACAAACAGAGCCCTTTTTTATTTGCCCATTAATTCTACGGAAATAAAGAGGAGTTACTAACTTGAAGTAGTACTTGGTACAACTAGCATTGCAAACGCCTCTACAAATAATAATAACATATTTCCTCCAAAATGAAACTATGTAACCACGTGTAATATTATTATAAATATGTGCCGTGTCTTTTGGAAATTACAATCTCGGTTTCGGTAAAATATATAGATGCAACATATATGTGTGTTGACTTATTGTTAGTGCTTTTACTGCTTTTTATTACGATATAGGAAGTGAACAAGTGAAGTTATGGGACCTTTTTTTAGGTTTACCTTTAATAAGTTTGGTACATGCAAGCGTCCTCTACAGGAAAAATATATAAGGTCGAGCTTGTCCTAAAATAACTGAAATTAAATGCGTGCATTACTGGCATTAGGAATTAGGGAAGCACGTACATAATAAGGAAAACATAGCATTGTTTGCAAATTACCACTTGTCACTCACCAGCCGGCCATTGATAGCAATCAGGCAAGTCAAGTTAAAATACTTACAAAATGTAGCCATATTTCATTATGGTTATGGATATGTCTTTGTGTTTGCAAACGCGTTTGTTTGCATACATAATAAATACTTCTGACATATCTCTGAAAATAGTATAAAACTGCGAAGTTCAATAATAATTTTAGTGTCACATGTCAGTCGTAAATCAAGTAAATATTGTATGGACAATTTGGAATTGTAGGAAATTGCTCTTCCACAACAACTGTTAACATGGGAAAAATCCACATGATAATAATTAAGAAACGTTGAGAAATTAAAATGTTGGTCAATTGTAGAAATACCTGGAGATGTTTTGTAGATGCCTAGAAGAGATTTACCGTGAGATCTTTCATCTTTTGCATTGCAGTAACCCTGCTCGTTGTTTGTAATCAATATTATTTTTAGTTGGCGTCCCTTCAGCATGTCCTCACTCCTCACAGACAAGAGTTCCATGAAGTTCTGTGAAGATTGTTTTTAAATGATGCTATACATTCTAATTCTATATTTGTGAGGCTACGCATCTTCAGTTATTTCTGTGTTAAAACTACAACAAAAGATCCATAAACTTCCATGATTCCATCATCGATAATAAGAATTTCGGAAAGGGTTCTAGAAATTAAATGCTTTTTAAGTACACAGTCAAAAACAACATTATTAATTTCATGATTTCTCTCCAAAGAATGCTACGTGAACATGATGCTTAGCCAAGGTTGTGTGCACACTTGTCTTCGAGTTTGCACTCGAAGACTCGATAATGAACGTTCTCGCACATTCCGTATTCCGTGGCAACGAATGGCACTAAAGCATTTATATTTTCCAAGGGAGACGCTCCGTTGTGATGTTTGGAAATGTTGGAATTGGAAGGGAAGCTTTTATTGCCGCACTATATCCGACTAGAATCACCGTAGGAATTGCTGTTTGTATGACGAATGCCTTTCAAACTTGTCAGGAAGATTCCTATTTGCTGAAAGTTTAAAATGACTTTTCATGCAGTGCATTACTTGGCTCATATGTGCCAGCAAAAATAAAATCAAGTCAAGTCCCATGAAACGCATTCGTTGAAAATGCATTTGATGGAAGTAAGCCGTATAGTAATATTAACATATTTCAGCCTCATGTGGGTTCTTAGGTTCTCATTGCATTGCGGGAAATATGTTTATCTTGGTCTGGTTGTAAAGTGAATAAAGTGAAGTTTCAAAAACAAAATCCATTTTTTTACAATTTTGTCTGAACGGATTGTGTTACCGTAATTTTTTGGTATTATTTTGAGCCCACTACTTGATATCTATTACTGCTTACAACACGCTAAAATATTATTTTATTTTGACCAATGAGTTACTTTCCTGTGGAAAAGAAACATTTAAAAGTGTATAAAAACGTAAGTATATGCTCAATTTTGCAGTAAATAAAAACATTGCAAGAAATCAATGGAATATTTTTTTTCTGTTTTACCAACACGTATTTTTACAGTGAGACAAATTCATGGGAAATGGGCAATTTGAAGATAGCACAATGAGAGCGAAAACTTTTGGTGCACCATCTACACTCAACCAAAGGGGACAACTCTGACGGTATACAGATAGAGGTGAAGTTTAGGCGCGAAATTGATTGCTAAGGAATGTGGAAGGGAACTATTTGTTTCGTACAATATCCTTGCAGAGTAGTCATCGGAATTGCTGAGTTCTGGACGAGTTGATTTGACAAGTACCCTTCTTTGATGGTGGTTGAAGACGATTTGGGAGCAAGTGACTTTTGCATGCTTGGACTTCTTACTTTTTATTGAGATGATGGTGTTTTTAGGGCATAATCCACATGGTGAGGTCCAAAGAATGGATGGCCGCCCTAGGATGAAAGCCACATGTTTCATGATTTGCGGGGAAGAAACATCCCTTCTCTATATATACGATTCTTCACAGAGTATCTATAGCAGCCAAGCAGAACCAGCACATGGCTTTTTCATGCAAATGCCTCAGCATGAAGTATTTTCACTCTCTGCGCCTGTTGTATGGGTAAAGAGAGGTTCGTAGGAGCTATAATGTTAAAGTCATACTGAAAGCAACGGTGCTATGGTACGGGGAGCATATACATGCTTTTGCCTTTCACTTTTGCTTCATTTCCATCGCACATGTAGGATTGGCGAGAATCTTTTTAGATTTGTTTCTTCACGCGTTAACTGCGTACAGTGAAGAAAGCCTTGCATTGACGATTGAATAATACTACACAAATAGCTCATTCTAATAGTCATTATCCTTTTTTCTAGTTTTTTAACCCATAATTTGTTAAATTCCAAAGCACTGCACATTTGAATTCCAATATATCAATAAAGAAGGTTCGTTTACTTAAAAATAGACAAAGTTGTAGCAGGGAATTAATTGATTTGATTATTATCTTATCTAATGACGATGTGACAGGATTTATTCCAATGTAATAAATAATTTTCTTTTCTGAAGTAGTTTGAAATGAAAGGCGTCAACACAATGACAGAACAGATACATGTAGTGTAATAATTCTAATATTTATTAATGTGATCGGTACCAAACTGGTACCACAAAGAGTAAAAGCTCCCTATAAAGATGAACTCCGATTTTCAGATTACCAAAGTGCGGATTGGTTAACAATAACGTATATTCTTCTACGTACTTTACTCATAGGTTTTATTGTCTACAGGCTCGTCATGAAAAGACAAATTTGGTTACTTTTAATGCCTAAAGTACAATCGAGTGTTTCCATGTTTATTGTTACCTTTAATTAACCTACCTTGAATATTTCCTTTATTTGGGCTTTAAGACAGACTGGAATGTACAAATAAAATAATTGACAAAGAGTTTAATTAAATATTAGCCAATTTGGACGTACTGAGAGCATAGGTGAGGGAAAATAAAAAGCTTCTTAATAATAAAACGCGCACATCGCCAGGCGTAAAATATGAAAAAGTAATTACACGTATTTGTTATTGCTTTTTTCCCTTATCACTGTTAATTATTAATCATCTAATTTGAAACGTTTATCTGAAAATCATTGATGGATGAATGGGAATAATGGACAATTCAAGTTGTCTGATATATTACATGATAAATGATGGAGACTCTAAGTACACTTAAAATATCGTAGATAACGGATAATTTTAAACGGTGAAAAATACAATAACATACATATACCGCTGACCACTAAAATAATTAAAAATTTGGGCATGGCCTTGCAAATAAAACATTTACCTAAAGCTCTTCAGGCTTGGCAACCAACAAAAATTATTGCTGTCCCTCCAGAAGTTTTTCCTGCCACAGCGTAGCGATTTCAGTGCAGTGGCACCGTTTTTACCATACATAATCATGAAAATTTTTGTCGGGCCTATTTTTTCTCTCTATTTTTTATAGTAGTAATTTCGAGTAATTTATATAACAGGAAGGATGTGGAAATCCCTCTCAATCTTGCTAGTAGTAGGATTTTCCTGCATCTCAGCTCAATCCCATTTGAGGGCTGACGGTTCTTCGAATACTTATGGAATGCTAGAAAGTTTTCTCGGGGGTAATTCACTGGAGCTTCCAGATTGTGCTCACAATGTACCCCATATTTTCCAAGGTAATGATGGTATCCTTAACAAACAAGTTTTCTTCTTTGATTCTCACCTGAACCAAGACAACGACCGTTGTATGAACTATGATCGACAGAGAATTGAAATCACTACTTATCAATCTCACTTGTACGGCGGTCATGGGGAAACGATCTCGAATTCATGGAATATGAAACTGGATCCTGCCTTTCAGCCATCAACTGCTTTCACTCACCTTCATCAGCTTAAAGCCGTAGGAGGAAATGATAAGTTACCCATCATTACTTTAACTGCTCGTAAAGCCAGTCCTAACAAACTTCAAGTTATCCATATTAACAATGCTGGAGCAACCACTTACCTTGGAGAAACAAACTTGTCTCCATTTTTAGGAAACTGGGTTCATATCGTTCAGGATGTGACTCACTGGTCTGGTGGTGGACACTACAAAGTCGTCATTACTAACCTTTTAACGGGGGAACATATTTACACTCTAGAAAAATCAAATATAGAGATGTGGAGGGATGACAATTCTTTCGTTAGACCGAAATGGGGAATCTACAGAAGTCTCAATGATAAAGGTAGCCTTCGAGACGAGCGTGTTCGATTTGATGACTTTTGCTTCGCTAAAGGAAATTCCAAATGCTATTAAATGGTTTAAAAAAAATTTCAAACTTTATTAAAGTCGGCATTTAATTGTTTTAAATACTAATAAATATTCTTCTCATCCACCTCATTCTTTTGAGTAGTTTTGAGACATGGATTATTAAAATTCTCCGTACATTTTCAATTGTCAGTTCATTTGATCTGATTAAAATATGTTATTATATATACCTCTGGAAATGAAAAAAACTATTTTCTGGCTCAGTTTCAGTTCATTGGTTGAATTCGTCTTGTCTTTGGAAATTTTGACTCCTTTCACAACTTTTCCAAATCCAGTCCGAGGATTTTGGCCTCACATTTCAGTTTTTGTAGCTCCACACACACGGCCATGTAACGACTTTTCAAGTCAGTATTTCTGATGGTCATACTTTCCAACTGATCCTTCCTTTTTTTCTCTTTTGCAGTAGCTCTGCTCCTTCTAGCAGCTTCGTTGTTTTTGTTCCGCTTGGCCCAGTAATCCTCATCTTTTGCTTCGTTTGGAACGAACTAACAAAATTTTAAAAAACCAAGCTTTAATATCTAAAATAGTCCATTTGAACTGGGAGTACTATGTCATGAAGAAAAAATACTTTTCTTTTGGCCCTCTTTCTGGAAACATCCGTAGGCTCTGCCTTAGCTTGTTTGGTATGCACTGTCGCTGCATTCTGTTCAGGCGTATTTGGGGTGTTGGTAACAATGTGAAGTTGACTCTCCGGCGAAGACAATGAATCAGCAATAGCTTCAACGGCTGTGTAGGAATATTTATTATAAAAATTATTAAAGTCTTTACAGCCATTTTCATAGATCATTACGCCTATAAGTTTAACCTTCTCCAATGGAAGCAAGTTCATGTGAGACGCTCTCCAATTGTGGCGCCGAGGCCGACTCTTCAGATGAGCTACGAAATTTTACAGAGGGCGGAGCTGTAAATTCAGTAGGTGTCACTTTCAGTGAGGTGTCCGAAGTTTTTGACCTGGATGTGTGTGATGGCTTCACGTCAGCTGACTCTTCCGGCGGCACAATTATTGTGAATGCAGGGACATCTTGCACGGCAAAAACGCCTCCTAAAAGTCCTAAATGCATGCCTATCAAATCAGAACCAATGTATGACTTTTAATTTTTTTAAACAAATTACTGCTCAGGTCATTTAGAGGTGATAAAAAAATTGGAAAATAATTAAAATGATTATACACAATTAAAATACACTAACTTGATAGCTGTTCAGCTTTGTTATTATTCACTTCCCAAATATTCTCCAGGGGTGCCAAAATAGCATCAGGTGAGCACCAATTGTTCAATTGAAACTGTCCATTTGGGGGTTCCGCAAGGTCCGCTGAATCTATGTCTAATCATGAGGAAACAAAATATTATTGTTACTTGAATATTTAAAATGAAACAAGAACTCCTTGAAGCTTACATATACAACTGACAGTATGATCACGACACTATACATTGCATGAAATGAAATAAAACCTAAAAATAAGCATCATAGCTAGCTGAGCTGCTTTTACTAAAAGCCTTTTAGTTAGTTACAAAATAGCACTAAAGGTATACATTTTAATGTTCGATTTCGATGCAGGTGATACCAGATTAACCAGATTGGTTTAATGACAACTATACAAATGACGAATAGCTTACATTCTTGGAAACTCCATGACTCCATGGTTGATTACGCGAAATGATAAACTATGTGCACAATTACACTATCTATAATAAAGGTAACTCTCATTGAACTTTTAAAAAACGTTGCAATGTAAAATTCTTTAAGCCTCGCAAGTAGTGATCAGGAAAAAATAAGCAAAAATAAAGGAGACCTTAGGTTTTAAAAAACCTTCATACCATGATAGGTTTGTTTTCATAAGTTTTGCGTAACCAAAACATGGCGTTTTAAGTGTTTCCAGATAAGTTCTTCAGTTACTATAGGCATTATTTGTATATCTCAAATATTTCCAGTTCTTTTAGTAAATACTATAAACCTTTCCAGTCATGTCTTGAGCTGCAAACAGATGGCAGAATCACCAAATGAGCAGAAAACGTGTTTGAGAAATATGGTAGTTTGTGACTGTAATAATTAAGCATGGGACAGCCGTGTAACCTGTTTTCTACTCTGTATATATTCTATACATATTCCTTTGCTAATATAAGTAGCGCGGATTCCGTAATAAACTCCCGTGGATTTTGTAGTTCAAACGTTGTTACACAGATAAGTAAGCAAAAGCATAACGCCAACCGTTACCATGAAGCAATGGTAACATTTCAAGCGATAAAAATCCAAACTAAGCAGTGAGACCCATGGAGATTTAGAAGGGCAAAATGACACATATCTGGTACAATCCAGCTTGACAAAATAAATGCAGGAGTTTTAAACATTATAGGCGATTTAGCTTGGAAACTAATCCACTGAGTTCTATGCTTGTGATTAATATTTTCTAGGAAATGTATCAATTATAAAGGCAGTGGCCTTTATATGTAGGTTATTGAGTTGCTAACGACTAACGGCATGTCAGGTCGTCACGGTATTTTGATGTCTCTGTTTAAGATCCTTTAGACTCTAGCCGTTCACCCGAAACCCGAAAAATCAATTATAAAAGCATTTAAACCCAAATAAATACAAACCGACCCTCTACAATTTAAATCTGAAAAATTCTCAAAAATTTTATTTTATACAGCAAGGGATACGCATAGATGTTTGTTATACCATTTGACATTATTACGTGCTAAATATATATTAGAGTATAGCGTCGTATAGACCGTGTTCGTTTCTTGGAAAGCATTTGAGATATTGTTCTGAATTCGGAAGTTGGCTGACATATTATATGATGGCAACCATTGCGAGGAAATTGATGGTTCTGGAAATCACATCGCCATGTGTATTTATGGTCGATAAACTCAAATCCGCAGTGAAAAAATGGGACAAGGGCTATGGAATTTTTTATAGACTATTGGAACTATATATAATATGTAGTTTATGTAGTATATGTGTAATCTGGGGTTATTGCCAATCGTTCATACACGATTACAGCACGATGCTAGTGTTGTTCTGGGAAGTATAACAATTTTGGAAGTTGGGTGGGCTCGAATTTCTATGCACAAATACAGCTGAAGATTAATCAAAAATTTTCAGAAAATATTTCGCAGTTTGAATACAATTTAACGAATTTAGAGAAAAATTTAGCCGAGTTATGAGGCAATTTTTCAAAATCTGGAGGAAATTCAGTTTTCCCTAATTATTAACCAAATTCGAAATCATTTTTATTTTCCCCCTAGTTTACTTCCTTTCAATAATTTGTCTGTTTGAAAAGACCATGTAAGGGAAACACAATAAGATAAGTTGCAATACATAACTTGCAACTCCTATAGTTCTTGGACCGTGTATGTCGTACATTTAGGATATGATTGTGTCACGACTGTTAAAAAAATGAAAGGACAATTCTTACAACAGTCAGAGGAAAGGTACTATTGGCAAAATACTGGAAAACTGTTTATGTTAATTGTTATTTGTAAATCCCACACCTGCAGTTAAGCAGTTGATGCCTCAAGATGCGAAAATTATTTACTCGTATTTATATTCAAGTAAACAGCAGCTGAATCACTCGATTTTTTCATGTTCGCAAAACTTACCAGTACATTTATGTATATCAGTCAGAGAATCAATTCCTTAAAAATTCATGAATTTCCCTCACAGAATGGTGAAGCTTTGATGATACGAAAAATTTGCATTCGTTGTGTACGCTTCACGATGAAAGACATTTACAACATATAACCCTTGTGTATCGAGTATCGAACGTACATGTTGATTTGCATGTTCCTACCTTGTATCGATAACTTATAGGCAGACATGGGAGGAGAAAGATATGATGCCTTCCATTGTTATGTCAAAATTAGGAAATAAAAATCTTTTACACACTCATATTCTATAGGGACAGTTTTCAAAGAATGATTTCCCAGGTTATTATTTATTATTCATGTGGATCTTTTATCTTCTTCCTGTTGTCAAGTTTTCCTGGCCTTTCTACGTCAGCACAGCAGTGTAGGTAAGGTGCCAATTACTTCATATCTTAGATACTTGTTTACTCAAATTCCTCCTAGTTTTTATAACAACCTTGACATTTTTACGGAGGAAAGACTTGTGTAAAAAGCAAACATTATAATACCGTTTTATTTGAGTATTTAGTATTATTTGAGACGTGGACATGGAAATATTGTGCATTTTGGTAACATTAGCCCTACATTTTATCCTCCTGTCCTTCGTCTCTGGTTTCGATCCGAAATTACTACAAATTTTGAATTTGATGGATGGCAACGAAGAGTTCCTAGTTATATGCAGTTCCTCATCTTTGCCATTAAGTAAGAGGGTCCTTATTAATTTATAATAATTTATAATTTATAATTATGGACTTTACTACAATACAAACATAATGGGAATTTATCATATGCATGAGTTGAATCTTAAATACATACTATTTTTGATATTTTAACAACAATAATAATGTTTCCACGGTATTCGTCAGAGTCAGACTGGAAGGATGTCGAAGGGCTGCTTACTTCTTCCCAGTTTTCCTTCATTAAAGGTCTCCCTACCGGGAATGGAAATAGCTCCGAACTGTTTCATCCATCCCCGGAAAGTGATCCAATGAGGGCCAAACTTATTGCTATGTTGGATACAGACGAGGAATCAACGGAATTTATTATAAATGTAAAATAAAGTAAAAGTGACTTGATTTCATAATTTATTGATGGCTAAAACAAGAAATTTGATAAAACATCCGACAGATGGCAGAGTTAAATGGAAAACACCGGACATATAAAGATCACTGGACCCTGGTACTTTGGCCCACCAGTACGTCAACTGGGGGGCAGAAGGAAAAGCTATCACTCCTTTCAAATAAACTCAAGCCTTCCAAATTTATGACCAGCTACTTAGTAGATTCCAGGATATATATTGGATTTTATGACGAAAACTTAAATGCATCTTCAGCTCCCACTAATATTATTGACCAGTTTGACTTCCACGAAATTTATTCTCTGGGAGAAGAACTTATAATCCGGAAAGTCTATCAAATCGGGTTAGAATTTTGGAACAAAACTGACGAGACTGGGTGTGACTCCGAAATATGCCGACGATTAAACTTACAAGGAATTCATTTACGTGCTCAGGGAGTGGTACAGACAATTAATTATGATTACATTTAAAAAGAGTCATTTGGTGATGATGGATAATAATAATTATTATTACTGCTCCAATACACCTGAGTTATTGCCCTACTATTGTAGGAGGATCCAGAGTTCCAGAATGATACGGAATATAAAAAAATTGAGGGAAGTGAAAACGTTATTTTGACGGATGGCTTCTCTGTCCAAGTTTTTCGAATCGCTCAGCAACTCCTGAATTTCACGTGAGACTTGTCTGACAGGAGATATTGAATAGAACAAATATTTTGAATGGATGAAATGTTGTTAAGCTTTGAAATAATCATTGTGATTCAATTCATTTAGCTACACCGCCTCAATCATGACACCCGCGGGAGCAAAAAGCCTCGGCGAAGTAAGTTCTTGGGACGGGGTTGTAAATCGAGTACAAAATGGCCAAGCGGACATTGGCTTATCGCTCACCGTTCAGCTCCCCAACCGAAATGAACGAGTTCACTTCATTTCATCAACCGACGATTACATGTACGTGAATATTAACGCCTGAACGCCGAAACTGTTTATTTTACTTTAAAAAATAATATTTACCGCCTTTTGTTTGCAAATGTATGTATTATATAGAGTCAGTGCATTCTTTTTTCCATCATCTGTAAATGCAATCAGGGACATATTTATGCAACCATTCGAAGCAGATTTATGGGCAGCAGTTGTATCATCTTGGTTGGTGCTTGCCTTCTCCATGGTCATGTTCACCGCCATTCGTAAACGAGTTGGGGCAATGAAGTCCGATGAACCAGATTTAGCTGAAAGTTCTTTCATATGGGCATTAGCAACAGCCTGTCAACAAGGTACAAATAGTGCATCTTTATTTGTAACTTCTCTTCAGACGCATAGTTGAATTTTGAATTCACTTGGACCATTTTTAAAGCGAACATGAATAAGTCCTGTATTATTTTAAAGGTTGGGATGAGCATCCTGTAGCTGGATCTTTGAGAGCCATTTTTATTTCAGGCTCCCTCACAGGAGTAGTAGCATATGCTGGCTATTCTGCCGCAATTGTCTCTACGTTGTCTTTAAGGAGTGATCCTATAAAGACTCCTGCGGATCTCATTGGGAGCCAGATGACTCTGGGAATGAGATATGGATTTTTGGACAACCTCTTGTCAAGGGTAAGTTTGTATTTTAAAAAATCAACCATCATAATAATTTGAAACAGACAGAGGGCGCTTGAAAGTAAATACTTGGTTTAAACAAGACCTATTCATCGTAGCATGTACCCTACCCGTAAACGTTAGTATAAAACTTGTAATGTGTAATGAACGAGTAAATGTATAAATTCGACGTTCGTAAAAGTGAATGCATGGGACTTACTATATTCAAATGCTGGATTCCATGATTTTTATAAAGCATGATACTGACGACGTGATCACGCGAATCTACCACCGGCTAAGCAAAAACCAAGGGGAAGCAAGAGTAAACGTTTCAACCGGCTTTTCTATAATGGAAAGAAAGGAGTACGCTTTTGTTTGCATTCGAGATACTTTCTATGACGCTGTTTCTCAGGTGAAGGATGAAAAGGATGTTTGCAATATCCGAGACCTTCAAATACTGAAAAGAGGTTTCCCAGCTGGACCCATGTTACCGAAGGGGTCTCCATACAAAGAGTTTTTTCGTCTCACGTATGTTGTGTATTTAAAATCGTGCATGTAATTATGACATACATTATTGTAGAACTAAAGTTTTATTGCAGGATTACAAGAATCCGTGAAAGAGGTGTGCTTTGGAGATTAAAAGTTTATTACGCCTACACTCGCCGTTGTTTAGCATCAGCGGATAATACTGGGCTTGCTTTGGGTCTTAATGACGTTTTCACGGCTTTTATGATCTTGTTAGGAGGCTACGCTCTTAGTGCTTCATTTTTGTTTCTGGAGAAGCTTTTGTACGTGAACAAGTTGACGTACATTCAGTAAGTAACTTATTACAGATTAGTCCTTGAAGACGTTGCGTTATAATGATGAACTTCTTGGACTGACCAAGAAGTTTAAATTGAAAGTAAAGTATTCTTTAAGAAAAATTATGTCAGTTTTATTGACCGAGAATACCGGTTTCATTTTAAATTGCAAAAATTTGGACATTCCTTTTCACAATTATTATTTCAAGCCTGTTAGTTATGCGTAGTCTGGTAGTCTGTTTTTTTAAATTATTTTATTAGTTTAGCTTACCATTAATAAATTATCAGTGAGGCAAATATGTATTAATTTTAATGTTAGACAGTTTTAATGTTAGCATACTTGCTGCTCAAAAATGATGACTGTGGAAGCTCTCTCGATTAAGTGAACAAAGGCTTTTTGATTTGTTTTTTGTTACGTATCAAACACATCAGCTTTAAAAAGGGTTAAAAATAAATTCTTTTCATATTTTCCAGTTTTTTGTTTTGTTAAGGACCATAAATCACAAGCACGTTGACGAAAACATTCTTACAATACAACAAAAACAATAGCAAACAGCATAACGATGCCGTATTCTCACATCTGTAATAAATATCTTCAGCGTGTGTTACAATTTATAATTGTTATACGGTTCACGACTGAAACAAAAAATTCGAAGTAGTAATAATTATTAATAATAACAATATGCATACACTGCTTAATAAATGCATCAAAACATGCAACACATTATTTTAATTTAAATCGCGCATTTGCTAAATATATATTTTTTATGTGTTATATATTTTAGATTTTTGGCGTCAGTTTCATATTTTTCACTTTGTGCTCATCGGTATGTAGTTTTGTTGCAGCAAATTGCTAACACAAAGCTTACAAACATTTTCTATTTTTATTAATATTATTATGAATGATTTGTTCAAAATAAATAATATATTCATCATGCAATATTCATGGGATTTTGTAGCTGTTTTCCCCTCGAAAAGACAGCTCCGTGTCAGTCTGGTACATTTCATACTTTCAAATTGTCTACATAATATATGTATAGAAACAACGCTTATTTACAATCTCACAAAATATTTTCAGCCGGTCATATTTCAGCTACTGATTTCCCAAAAAACTTTTTAGCTTTTCAACGGGTCTTATCCTTTTATGCGTATAAATTTTTGTATACTAATTTACCATGACATTTTACAGTTCACAAAAACCAATTGTCAATGTCATTGATAACAGGACATGTCGAATTAATTATTTCCTGTAGAAAAATTAGTTAACATTTCTATTGTCTCTTAAATTACACCGATCGCTCATTCGTGTTATTTCCAGGAATGTTGCCATTTTAAAATAATGGACCGTTTCTGATGTCTGTTTTGCAGTTGTTAACAAACGCAGAGAACAATAATACCTTATAATTATTGCTACCTGCACGTGTAGTAGAGACCAAAACATGATACGATGTTCTCAGTTTCAGCTAGGATTGATAGGGAATGTATTAGACTGAAAAAAAATTACAGCACCTAGTTTCCAACCTTAAGGAAATCCATAAATACAGGTATACTGATGTCAAAGTAAGACGATACTTATTCTAAACTATTTACTTTTCACTAAATTCGTTGCTATGAGCAATAGCTTTCAATTTCCCCCTTAACTAAAGCTTTTTGTTTTTAACGAATTATGCAGGTTACAGTTTAAAAACAACGTTTTCAAAACATTTAAACATATATACATTTTAAAGGCTTATCAAATGCATACAAACTATTATGGCTTTTTGTAATAAGTTGATTACGTTTTTGTTTTTGCTACTTATTAGCAATTATCAATGATATCATACTTCATATTATGCTATACAAGAAACTTGTTAAATGCTATGGCATACAATGCCACATCGGTAGCTTTTCATAGAGAGATAAAACTGACTAAAATCGTGTGGGGACAAAAATCATTTTTCAAGTACCAACAGCTGGATTGAAATAAATCAAAAACATAAGCTTAACCGAATTGAAACTGACGTCAGGTTCTTTTCCAACATAGTTGCTGTGAAATTGCAGCTAGTTCTAGCAACCAATGGGTGAAAAAAATCGCTCTTGTTGCCATAACTCTCATGGGGTCATTAGAAACTTGCGGTGGACTTTGAGCACGATTAGGATAATTCGTGTACCTGGATGAACAATAAAGAATTATCAAACATCAAAAAACGCCTTAGCAATGATGCAGTAACAACTTTAGCGAGAGCTGATGAAAAACGCAAAACTTACATGTAACCCTGTCCCCCAAGCGGTTGAAGGGATTCCTGAGACTCCTGAACAGAAGCTTGAAGACTAGCATTTGAATTACTGGGAGGTTTATTAAAACCAAGCAGAGAAAATCCTTTCGCGGCAATACTAGCACCGGTAATCATCTTCCTTCTGATGTTATCAGTGACGGAGCTTGTACTTCGGTAGGAATTTACAGACACAGAATCGTCCAAATTAGAAGTGCAAGAGCTAACTGATGAATTCGAGCTCTTTCGTTCTCTACTCATGAATGTCCAAACTTCCTGAATTAGATGAGGATCTCTGCATAAGCACTGGTCAAACTCTGCCTGAATCCTGTTGAGCAATGAGGCAAATGATGGATAGGACGGTTGGATGATTAAAGTAGGATCCAAAAAAAGTGAATTCACCAACGGTATTCGACTTGCCGCAATTAATGAAAGAATCTCAGTGACCATGAGAATCACATCAGGGTCCAGAGTAGTCATATTTCCTAGGTGATGTAAAAGGCAATCCAGAAAGGGCCCAAAGGAAGCAGAAACCTCCTTCGATGGTCTGCCGTTACTCACATTAATATATGCGTCACTAGTTGTAGTAGAATCAAACCCGAACTTAGCACCTGAAACTTCCTCATTCCCGAGCGGTCCAAAATCCTGATACATTTTATCATTCGTTATATTTACATGTCTGTTGGCATCACTACTAGCAAAACTGTCAAAAGACTGCTCAGAGAGTCCAATACTGCTCAAATCATCCAAACCAGATTGATGCAATGATACTGTAGTAAACACTGCTTCTTCACTTGTGTTGCTCTCACTCATTGTCAACGGATCAATTTGTTTTGTTAAAACAGCAGTAAGCAATTCATTTCCATTCCCTTCAGCCTTATTATTAACCAAAGAAAAATTTCCAGACTCCAAGTTCAAGCTACTGGAGTCGCTCTCGCGTCCGTCCCCATTAAGAGTAGAAACGGTATTCTTTGGGCTTACTTCAGGTGATATTAAATCATCAGTTCCATCGTACTTTAATTTCCATTTCGGATACACAGGATTTATGTTTGTACTCAAAGTTGCATTATTTGTTGAACAATCACTTTCTTTGGTGGGTAATGTTGTAGGAGTTAAAAAACCTAAACCAATACTATCTAATGACGCCAGACGTTTCGATTCACTACTTAAGTATTGCCCATAATGATGAGTTAATTTTTCAGTTCCAACAGCTTCTACAATACACTTTGGTATAAGCCTTAAAAATCTTATAGATGAGTCATGGAAGTCTATATCGGACACGCGGGTTTTCCTTAGCTGTCCCATTCGATGATTTTGAGGTAGCAGATATTTTAAAATTATGTGGAACCAGAAGTCCTCACAATAAAAATTTAGAAGGCTGTTGTACAAGCTGAGGGTTGTTACCGTCACCTAAAGAAAAAAATCATTTTAGAATTACTGAAAATCTTATTGTTTGGATTAATTCTTAAAACTCCAGCCACTTACTGATACGTTTGAATGGCTCAGTCGCTGAAGAAAGGTCGCAGAATTCATTGATATGACGAAGTTCATTAAACGCTGCACAAGTAATGGGTGGGTCAAAAGCTCACAAATGGTTTGCAAATATCGGGTTACCACTGCTTCCTCTTCGTAAACACTCTGAAATTGAATTTTATACAAAATTAGACGCTAAAGAAATTAGAGACTTATGTAATCATGAACAATGACAGGCATAAGATGTATTTACATTTACATACTACAGATCACACAGAGAAAGATTAGTCAGATGAAACACAAAGTCCGTAAGGTCGAAAAGGCGTACTTACGTCTACGTCAAGCTTTTGATTCAAATGAAACCATCATGCACTTAAACTTAACCATGCCATTGAAATACAAAAGGTAATAAACTATACTAAAATATCCACTCACGGCTAAACTACGCCATTAAAATTTAGAAGCAATAAAACTACCATACTCCAAAAGGATACTAAGCATTAGGGCTCTTAAAAGATAATGTAATGCTGTTTACAATAAGTTTATGCTCTTGTAACTACAGAACTACATATACGTGGAAGCAAAGTACATTCTTAGGAACCAGGATTGAATTTTGGATTCATGCAATTTTTAACTTTAAAAAAGGTCTATGCTGTAATAATAGAAGGATTCACATGCAGATGCATGTTCAAAGTTTAAACAATAAAATAGCTAATTTAAAATCATGCTCGTATTTTCTCAGCAGAAAAATTTGCATGCCACCACTCACAGTGAGATAAATTAATAAATTTTATATCTTGTTGTTGGCTACTGACCGTGACGTAAGGATCATGTTGCTTGTGCAAGCTACGGTTCCCCTCATCCTAAATCACCCGGCAAGTAATAAAACAGTAAGCATAAACACAAATAGTGTGAAAACAAATATTTTTGATTCGGTGATGTAACCCTAATTTTGAAAACAATTCGATGTGATTTTTATATTTTTTATTACTATATTGTAAATGATCCGATTAAAACTTGATCCAATACTACCACATTGCTGAATATTTAAATGAAATTAAATTGTGGCGATTTCTCCCGAAAAATGCCAGCGCCAAATTAAAATATTCAAATTAAAGTTCAAATGACAATCAATACAGACTGATAAATTTACTCATCAGATAAGCGATCTCTTAATGCTGCAGTAACTAAAGTCTACTCACGTATTTGTGTGATAATAATCTCAAAGTAAACATAGCGCAAAATATTCCTCTGTCTTTAAAGGTTTAACAAGTCGATTAAAACAGTCCCTGTTACCTGTATCAAAGCTGGTTTAATTATGGCATCCAGAAATGAGTTTGAAAAACAGTCTGCAATTCCGTTTGCTACTCTTTCAGGAGCCGCATGAGAAATGTCATCAACAAATTTTAGCTGCTGGACAAAAGGTCTCATTTGCTCGGAGGATCCATGCGAGTAAGTGGGTAACTGAGCAAAGCAAGCACATAGACCACTAATGACCAGGTTCTAAAAATGGTAAAAATCACCAAGTTACTTCCTATTGCATTTATTTAATTTCACATAAATGGAGAGGTCTCATGTTTCACCTCAAGCATATTTTTGAAAACTTACTGGATAACCGATCCCACTTTCTTGAGACAGACTCTTCTCCAGAGCAGGGTACCGGGACGCTAATTTTATAAGAAGTATAAACGAGTACTTTGCCGTCTCACCCAGGGTGAGTTCATTGCCAAGACTATATTCTAACAGAAGACTAGCAAGAGAACAAGCACCGTCCCAAGGAGCTGCACTCAAGTCGCTATTACTCCTGAGGTAACCTAAGATTTCACCATCACGGGAGGCTAATTCACAGAGGGCATGGAGCATCATCACAAGACGTTCATCATCTTCCCGGCTTAAATGAAGTCCTATAAAAATGTTGAGGTAAACATAACAAAATAAATCATCAATATAATAGACGTTGAAGCCAACGAAAAGTCCAGCGTACGTGGGTTAGACTAACATCAATTTGTGAGCTAGTAAAAGTTATTTATTCTGAAAAGTGAAAACCATCTCACCTTTATTTTTTAAATCATGAATCCAATTCAATACACGATCACTACATTGATTTTGTATCCAAAAACTCTTGCACGATTGTTCCGAAGGTTCATCCCTAGCCACTCGAAGCAAGGCAATCATCTGAGTCAAATTAGAAATCACCGCTAATGCAGCTTCCGAGTACGAAGATTCCTAAATCACACATTTACAACATAAATATCATGTAAATACTTAACGTCACCACTCACCAAGTAACATTAGCAACAACTACAACCAAAACATCTAACCAATACTTCCAGTTACCTCGGAGTTCTGAATTTTATCCAGAGCTTGCATCCAATGACTTTTGAAGGAGCTAAATGTAGCTTCTGGTTCCATTCTTTTCCTCTCAATCACAAGTTTATTTCGTAGCCAACTGGACATTTTGCCAACACATACAATTTAACCACCCCGTGATTCCTCAATAATTTTCCCTTTCCAAAAAACTAAATGAATTTCCACATCCCAGGAATAAATCATTACAAAACTTGTTTTAGCACTTGAAGAACGTCATTATCATTTTTAAATCCTCCTGTCCATCCACGTATTTCCATCCGGATTTCCTTCAAACCTAAAAAACCAAATAAACAACCGACTTAAATACCATTGCTCAACATATCACTTTCACTCTGCATAAAATCATAAATCCTCTAACACATACCGACAGTTGCAGGTATGAAGCATACACCACTCCTTTAAACTCCCAACGTTGATTATTTACAAATATAAATTTTAATTCAGATTTTAATAAAATGACAAAACTATACTTACCAATTCTAGCAATGTAACATAAAAACGGATTTTATATTCACGCTTTCACGCAGTATTCAAATTCAGCAATAGAAGACGGATATATACATACAAAAACTAAAAATATACCCTTTCAAGCGAATGTTTTTTAAAGCGTCAATTAAATTGCAGGAAAAAACCAGATTTTTAGTGGTGTTTACAAATTGCTGTAAAAAACCAACATTATCCAATTAATTTTCCCCCAACAAAAAAACCCTATTCACCAAAGTTCTATTCTCTTGTTCATGCAAAAATAATATTCGCAAATTTAGCTGCATTTTTTATATTAATTTTCGAAATTCCTTTCTCCCACTACAATTTTGCACGACAGGTATGTGCAATAAATTGACGATTTGAAGTAATTCCCAGTCACCCAATCCAATGCAGAACCCTAAATAATCTAAAGCTTTTAACTGGCAGATTGTAAAGCAAAAGTCAGCAGAATGTTGAAGAGGGAGGTTTAAAACTTTGTTTTTTTATTCAATCAGCTTAGCTTACAAGTATCATGTACATAAGGACAGTGCTATCTATATACACAGTATGAAGGTCTACCCCTTGCCAATTAAAAGAGCCTTTGCCGAAACCCCGCGGCTATCACATTCCATGTTTTTATATTTATAGCTCGATATACGTGTTATATGTATACGCACAGCCCTTACCAGCATGCACCAGTTTTAAGCTAATTTTTTCAAGGGCGACATTCTTTTTGAGCTATCGAGATCTTCTGGATGGTAAAAGGTTTTTTGATTAAGTCCTAACAACCATTGAATTTTTAAAAAATAAAGGGAAATAGAGCAGTTTAAATAGATTGGTATTTAGATTAAGGACTTGTTTTATTTTTATTATGTAATTATTATGGAAGATTCCCAGCTCAATGAACAATGAACAATATTATTTTACTAACTATAGCTTGGTATAATATGGTAACCCAAGAGTTTTATAGGATGGAGTCTAAAAAGCTTAAAAAAAGATTTTAAAATTTTACCACCAGTTTTTTTAGTAGAATTTACTTTTGAACTATTTCGAATAATAATTCATTATTTAATCGAACGGTGCTCCTGAATGTAAACTAATTATTACATGCGATATTTGGACTCCAAATTTTGGAGGTCGTGCCACCAAAAACGAAAGTCCGAGAGATGAATGGTGTGCTAAAACGCTTAAATATAAGCATATTAACTAATAAATTAGTGGGGACCCTTGGAATAGTTGGAATATGACTGATTCGCTGATTGTCTTGGAAATTCATACATTCCCTTCCATAAAAATATGTGTATCCTACATTCTTGATTTATAATGTTTATCTAATTCCATGCAGTAAAAAAGCACCAACGGTCCTGGACTTCCATAATGAAATAAATTTTAATCTCTCCAAAATTTTTTTGGTGGATTCACGTTATTGAAAATTTCTTGCGTACACACTGTAAAAAATTAATCTGAGGCTTCAACAGGCTTCCCCAACCTAAAGGTATTCATACCGAAACCTGTAAAAATTTGGTAGAGGGCCCTTTAAAATTAACAGGTGTCCCTGTTTAATTGATTTTTGAGGATCAAAAGGGGAACCTGTTAAATTATAACAGGTTTCCCTGTGCAACACTTTTGATTGGGGGAAACCTGTTCAAGACTCAGATTTATTTTTTACAGTGTAGTAATAATAATTGTTTATATTAATACAGATAATATCGGGATATTAAAAAATTACCGTACTATAATGCCCACATTTTATTCTAAAAATTGAGTCGTTTATTCCAAAAAATATTTTTCTAAATGAAAGATAAATCTGGTCAATACTGTCTTCAATATGTCCTTATGTACAGTGCGAAGGATCGAGAATTTAAAAACAGTAAAGGGTTATTCCATGGGAGCATATGAAAGCATTTACTTGTTCATACATACATACATTATAGGAAAGTAGAAAAGTTAACTATCAACTTTTTTCGAGGACATCCTTCCTTAAACTTTTACTGCATACTGTTATCATTAAATACACTATAACACAGTGTGTGCAGTTGTGCAGGACACTCGTTATACTACACATACACTCAAGCAGATTTTATTATTACAATGTGAATCGTGAATCCTACACACAATTTCCTCTATCACCAGTTTCTCTGTACATACGTGAAAGAAAGGAAACATGTTTTTGTTCCTTAAACCTGAAGAAATCTGTTGTTAAAGGTTGAACTTGGGTTAAGTTGAAGAAGTTAACTTGAAATCACACACAGAGTGAGACGAGTGTAAGTATAAGTACATGAGAAGGAAGAATTGCGCGATGAACTCACAATCTGCTCAATAATAAGCTCACCAGCTTAAAAGTTGGCATACCAAAGGTGCATAGTCAGTAATAGCGTTTGCCTTTAAAATTTACTCACAGTGTGACTATATACACTCTCATCATCGGGACGTGATTCATTTTGTGGTCGTAATATTATCATCTTCCTCCTACAGACAGATTAAACTCAGTACAGACTACACCATTGTTTTACTAAATTTAATTGATAACGACAATCTGTAACGAAAAGTGAAGTTTTCAGGCGACATTGTTTTTATGGCAGTCAGGGCATTGTACCTCAAGTGTGAAATTAATATCCTCCCTTTGGAACCATTGTAATTTTACTGTGCTGTACTTGAGTCATGACACGGAAGGGCAGATCTTTGTAATCTTGGTTGGACTTGGTGTTGTGTTAGTGGTAAGTACTTAGCACTTGCATTCATTTTTCTTCGGAGACCTGGTATTTTTGTTGTAAATATTTATCAATTCAGCCTTGGAAAAATTGACTCATATAATTCTGTCATCAATTTTGACTTTAAAAAGCGTTAGTATGAAATAATTGATCGTTTATAAGATTCTATGGAAGGTATCAAATTTTGACTGAAATTCGTGGCCAGATTTAAATTTGGAACTGATTTTTTAACCATTTTGCCCTTATAGTGTACTCTAAAATACTGTATAATAAACTGCTTCTGCAGATTTGGCCACAAAGACAGGGGCCAAGTAAAAGCTTCTTTAGCATGGGTTTACATCGGAAAGTTTTACCAAGTGCAGGCCATTAAAACGTGTGAAAAAATTGACGTAAGGTAAATATCACGTATCCTATAAACAACTACAGAATTTTTGCCACAAAAATCGACTTTTACTTTGTCGCCAAACGCATATATTCTGGCTTTGCGAACTCAGGGTGCCCTATAGAACTCGTGTTTTCCTATTTACCCCATGTTGAAGAAATTGACATTCAGCCCTCCTGTTCCTAAATCATTGTCAATTGACAGTATAGTAAAAAAAAATCTAAATAGTTCGTAGCCTTATTTGTTAAAAAAATCTATACACAATAATTTATAGCTCCCCTTTGACTTTTGACGAAACCACAGAATCCCGTTTTTATCCATATTGGGCATATTGGTCCACTGCTGCAGTGCAGTTGTAGGTAACGGGATTTTTGAGAATTTATTAAGAACTGAACGTGCTGTAGAGTAAACTGTTTTTTTGTGATAAGTGGGAA
The DNA here is from genome assembly GCA_034693705.1 of Spatulosminthurus flaviceps. Taxonomy (NCBI): domain Eukaryota; kingdom Metazoa; phylum Arthropoda; class Collembola; order Symphypleona; family Sminthuridae; genus Spatulosminthurus; species Spatulosminthurus flaviceps. The sequence continues at coordinate 234 of JAQFXU010000550.1, read as the reverse complement.
GGTGAAGTGAGCCCGCACCAAAAAAGGATTAAAATTCCTTCTTGGAAAAATTCCTGGGTGCTTCTAAAATTAGATTTTCGAATTTTAAGGGGACTTTTTAACTGAGTATTGGATTGAGTCGACAGGACAGCTGTATTCATTTATTGTTTATTAGAGTTAGTGTTCTACAATGCCAGTGGCTGAACACTGGCACGTTTTGAACAGTGCCAGTGCTCACACTGGCAGGGTCCTTTT